>NNCF01137707.1:6721-55764 GCA_002313205.1 Laupala kohalensis
TATATATATTATATTGGAGGGAGGGTAGAGAAAGAGCCTCACGTTGGAGCGACCAATTGTAATATAAAAAATGGAATGAGTGATCGTAAATATGAGGGACACTTACCTAACACTCTCTGCATTTTTCATCTCAGGAACGAAGTGATCCTCTCGCTAAAAGTGCAAGGAGAGGATTGGGTTCGGTCGATAATTTACGTGAAATACACATTAATCCTTCACAAAGGAAACACAGCTTTCATAAAGTATTGGTTGAATTACTCTTATACAACACATGGATTGCATATTTTTCTTCCTATCTTGCTGTAAATCTCCCTTTCAAAAACATACAATAAAAAGTACCCGGTTTCACATTTGAAATTAACTCTGCCTTTATAATATTCTCCACAAAATTGTTAGGGAAAATGTTTTGGAGCTTATGGCTTATTTGAGGTCATCTTTTTTAAGGTCCATCTGTAAATAGTGTCTCAAAACTGTCCAATCACACCTCTACACTCAGAAACTTGGTCACGCTTTGAACACTGTCTGACCTTTTGAACACGGCTTATTATTGGAATGAGGGGCCGTTGAGCGCCCTCCAAAGAAGTTACCTTAACAAATGGGACTAACCAGCACAAATCGCTGCCAGACGATCAGTTTCTACTTATGCTGAAATTTTAGGTGTATGTTCTATGTGTGAGATTTTTGCATTGGGTTCCTGGACTAATATAAGCGTATCAAACATTTTTACAACTCACGACCTACTTTTTTATAATATACCTGGAATCTCAGAAATCAAATCGCAAAGGTCTGTCCATAATTCCTCTCCTCAACGCAAGAATTAGTTAACAAGAATGCTAGTCGTACATACATGTCTCCCTCCACTGAATCAGCTGCTATTAAATTTTCAAGATCTCCATTCACGGTGCATGATCTTCGCAAACATAATACACTCCAAGAACACCATAGTTTTCTCGATAGTGTTTCTAAAATAAAATAAATGAAACAAAAATTATATAACTGCTTTAGTATTCATAAGATTCATAGAACACTTTGCTATATAAATATATCTACAATGTAAGTCCATAATTATACCAAATATAATTTAAACAAGGAATAAACCCCCCAGGGGACTTACATCTAGTAAGTACGTGTTTGGCAAACAAGGAGACCCGAGCTGAGTCTGGCATTACCTTCACTTAATTGTGATAGGCTCCTTTATCTTTTCTGACCTTCCTTGGTCACCTCTTGTTCTTTTCGATCCCGACGCTATTAGGACTAGGGTATCTTTCATTTTCCTCTTTCTTCTTTTTTTAATTTTAATTTTATTTTTGTAATGATGTGTGTAATGTTTTGAGATGTGTTGATGTTTGAGTTTTGAGTTGTAATTCAGGAGGGTTTTTGGTAGGTATGGTTGAGTCATTCGGCGAGTCGCACGCGCGGGGAGAGTCATGTTGGCTCTCCTTAGTGCGTGACTGCATTTTCCCTACCTGTACAGAATTTTAGGGCTCTAATGACCTAGATGTCGACGAGCCGTAGAGCCCACCCACACACAAAAGGGCATAAATCTACTATGACATTAACATATAGTCATGTGAATACTATAAGAAATTTTTTTACACATTATGAATTCAAGAAAATAGATACCTGAATTGATGAAGATGATTACATAACAGGGTTCTCATGTAACTAAGGAATGAAGAATAGGGAAAACAAACTCATTTTGATGGGGATACATAATCATTTTCGCCTTAAGTTACAAAGTTGAAGACAAATTTATTTCCTCCCCGAAAGCAAGCGAATCTGGATGTTTGAGCGAAAATAAAATTAGAACCTCAAACTAGAACTTAACTCAATTCTGAGCAAACACCTAACCTGATCTTAAACATAAAAGAGAAGTAATCATGAACTCACCTTTTCAATAAGTTAGGCAGTAGCACAGACTAGTAGTCTGTGAGCAGTAGGCACAAATCACAAATGAATTGGGAGCAGCCGGCAATTGACGATACGACCGAAATGCACCGATGGGACGGATGGGACGCTCATTTGAGAAAGAGAAAGGCATATCGCTCGCCCGCTTCGCTTTATGCACATATTTCACAGCTGTAGCTAGGTGTTTGGATTTACGTTGAAATTGGAAGACTGTAGCATAGGTACAACATGGTTTCAAATACCGACGTGCATGGACCAGTCTGTGGCACGTGTATTACAGGGTATCAAAAGCACACGTGCATTAACGTCTGAGAATTCAATGGCACACTTACCGTACGTGTACATGCTATATGGGTGATGATTCTGTGAAAGTATTGAAATAAATTTGGAAAAACGGTTTTAGCAATAGCACTTTCGCTTGAGAAACCAACGTAAACAAAATCAAAAGGTGGACATTTTGGTCACGATATGTGTCTATTAGATGATGATGCGCGCTCAGAAGATCCGCCTGTTTCAGAATCTTCTTTATTGAATTTTGTTCGAGTTGTCGTCTATCTCCTTATAAAGAACTCTAGATTCAGTCTAGGTGGAAGTCAAAGATTCTCGCGTCATAACTACGAGAATAAAACAAAATAATTTGAGTTCATTTTCTTTTGATACTGATTTATTTTAATACTATAATAAGATATATAATTTTGAAACAGTTAAAAAAGGTTATTGCAAATCAGGACATTGTAAAGAGAGGGTGAATGGAGATGTCACATATCCAAGAGATATCTCGCGCCATTACATAAGAGTAAAACGAAAGGATTTGAGATCATATTTATCTTTAAGTGATTTTTTTAATATATTTTTATTATGTTGGGAGAATAATTAAATGATTTGTGTTGAAGATGCCACTTGGCTTCTGGACTACTGTAAGAAATCCCCTGGGCGCAGTGAAGTGTGTTGGTACTAGCTATATAGCACAGTGCTACGAAGTAGAGACCTACAAGTACGACTTACATATAGGTCTTTAACACGAAGGAACCATTGGACTGCGTCGGACTCGTGAACGGCGCTCGGAGTGGGACCGATGGTCGGAGAGGATTTTTACGTTCTAAAAGATCGATTCTAGATGAATTATGGCGACTCTGAATGGTTATACTACAAGATTGTGTGGATAATTATTGGGTAAAAAACGAAGTTATTGTATAATTTATTCTTTAATATAAAACAATATATACGGATCATTTTCTAAAAAATAATGAAAATTTCACAGAATTCAATAACAGTGTTTTAGAAAAACTTTTGATTGATTTATTAAATCCAGTGTTGTTGAATGTAGCAACCTTCAAGATGGACTGAAGAGAATATGTATTGTGAAAATTTAATACAGTTTTTGTTTAAGACAGTCGCCAGAGTATAAATATTTAGTTCTTTTGTGTTCTATTATGTTAATGTCGTTTGTATTTTTTAATCATGTTGTTATGTTTGTTTATACTGGTGCGATCCAGAAATTAAGAGACTTGCCTATTATTGAACCAATATATTTTCTACGATAACTATAGCCAGCTATCGAACTCTTTCTCGTATTCGGCAGTCTATTCCTCTGAATCCTGGTGTTTCTAAAGTCATACTGCACAGTATGGCTGGGCAAATTTCCTCCATGTCTGAAAAGGACAAATTCTGCGTTCTCATGTTTGACGAGATTTCTCTCGACAAACATGTGGATTACGATCCTATGAATGATCAGTTTTTGGGCTTTGAAGATGTGGCAGGGGTTCGCTTTCCTTGCTTTGCTGACCATGGTCTGGTCTTCATGGCGCGTGGTTTGAACTCGAATTGGAAGCAACCCGTTGCTTATCATTTGAGCCACTCCATTAGCAAAGGGAGACTAGAAAAGGCCATCAAGGAAACTGTTTCTGCATTGCAGGGAATAGGACTGAAACCAGTGGCCTTGGTTTCAGACCTTGCGCAGAGCAATACTTCAGCCCTTCAGGCCTTGGCCGCAAGGACTCTCCCTGGGAGAGATGATCCATGTGTTAGGTTGGGAGACAATGACATTGCTGTTTTCGCTGATGCACCTCATCTTCTCAAGGTGTTGCGAAACAATTTTCTTAAATATGATGTTCAGTTCACAGGGAGGGATGGTACTGTCAAAATTGCTAAATTTGACATTTTCAAAGAGTTCTTAGAATATGAGAAGACTAATTTGGCATCAAATATTTATCCTAGAAAATTCAGTGAAATTAATATTAATCCCAACTCTAAACAAAAAATGAAAGTGAAGTATGCTGCGCAGTTGTTTAGCGTCGATGTAAACTTAGCTTTGACACGTTATGGCATACGTTGTAAGAAGCCTGAAGTTTTAGATCTTGCAGAGTTCATTGAGATGGTCGATGAACTTTTCGATTCATTCAATGGATCACCCATTGGAGACAAGAACTTACGAGCACCTGTAGCTCGCGAGTCCTCTCACCACCACTTCTGGAACACAGTGGGAAAAAGTATCAGTGATTGGAAATTTGTGGTACGGTCTCCCGGTGACAAGGCACCCCAGAGTAAATGCTTTTACTACTGGAGACGCAATGTCATTGCTGTCCAACAGTTGTGGAAGAAGCTTGAGGAATTGGGTGTTGATTCCTTTTGCACGAGGAATCTCAACCAAGACCCTCTGGAGAGCTTCTTCGGCGCTGTTAGACAGCAAGGAGGCAGTAACACGAATCCAACATGCAAGGCTTTCGTGGATATTTTAAAAATCCTCTCTCTAAATTCTTTGCCCCTTTCAAGTAGTAAAAATTGTAATGTAATAGATTTAAACATCTCCCTCCTTTCAGATTTGTTGAACTCCATCTCTGAAGGTTTTTCGGAAATCCCCCTTAGAAGCATCGACGAAGGGGAGGGAAGCTCTTCCACTGCCTCGTTACAGACAGTCTGCTCTGTTAGCAAGGATGTGGAAGCTAGCACTAGATGGGCAAAAAACTTACCCTGCAATATTGAAACAGAGGAGGGATTAGAAATGGCCAGGAATCTCTTTTATTCTTTTCTTCGCACTAACCATCTCTCTCAATCAATATTTTCTTGTTTCTCTTGTTTTCAATCTTCTTTCGACTGTCCTCATCCTCAACCATCTGGTCTTTCCACTTGTGAAGAATGTAGTTCGCCAAATTTATCTTTATTAAATGAAGTTTTCCAAATTTACGTTTCGTTTTTGAAATATTTAAGGGATTTTGGGTACTGTTCTGGCCTGAAGAAATACATAATTACTTGTGCTGGGAGGAGTCTTCGACCTATGCTTTCCTGCGAGACTCATGGAGATACACTGTTTGATAATGTAGTAAATTTTGTATTAAAGAAAGGTGTGAATTTCTATAGCATAAGAGTAAATCACTATCTCCATGGTCTTGCAGGAAAGCATAAGTCTTAATTTCTAATAGGGAGGATGTTAATTAAATATTGTAGGATTAGGTAAAATAAATTTTTAGTGATAAATTACAAACATATTGAATATTATATCATATTAAGAACAATCAAATTATTAGTAACTTGCAACTAACGGTTTATCTTATCTAGGAATATTTCATTAAATGTTTTAATCCTCCTGTGCCTTAGGGTCCTTGATCGGAAGTAAATTAGTTTATTGTTCTCCACATGGTCATACGCAGTTTGCACTGCTTTTTTTGACAATAAATTTCTTATTATTATAATATGTTAAATATGCCTCCCTATTAGTAATTTTAGAAAACTTTTTTATTCTTAAAAAAGTAATTAAAGATCAGATTGAGCATATTGTGTACTAGAAAAAATCATTCGAGAATGGGAAAAGGCATTACAAATCTTCACCCTGGAGCAGAGACAACAACAAAGTACCAGAATGAAAAGGTACTGGGGAGAAAGGAAAAAAAAAAGACTAAGAACTTTGCAAAATATAGAATTGTTTGTATGTGGTCCAAAGCTGGCCGAAAACGACACAAGAAGAATAAGAATGATTGAATCTCAGTTAAGAGTGGTATGGAATGTGTTGGTAAACTGAAACATGTTAAAATTCCTGTTGGGTATAGTATATCACTTGATGTAGTTAACATGTTTCCCAGTGTGCCAATTACACCTTCTTCCATTATAAAGTTAATATTATCTTTAATCTTCACTAACTTCATTTTCAGGAAGTTAATTTGAGACATCTGATCTTTCATTATTTTTTTATCTATACCTGAAATAATTAAAGGTTTTTTTTTGTTTTTTTGGTGGGGCTTTAGTGCTCATCAACATCGAGGTCATTAGAGCCCAATATAATATTATATAATTAAAGGTGTTGAATTAGTACTTAAATACAATAGTTTTGTGTTACAATGTATACGAGATATATTGAAGATTTGTGTACGATTGTGAGAAATTATGATTAGATTTATATGTTGTTAAAAGAATTCAATAATTTTTGTGATCTGAAATTTATATTAGAGATTGAAGACAAATGTAAAAACTTTCTAGATGTTAAGATCATTAATAACTCGGGTGAAATTTTAACTTACTGGTGGTGTTACCATATATTCCTTGTATTAGAGCTGATATTTGTAAAAATTTTGATAATATGAATGTCAAATGCCAAAAGTAGAGCCTCGAAACGTTGTCAACTAAGGTCAACTCAAATATTTACATTATGATGAAACAAAGAGATAATGAATTTTTTATTTTTAATGCGAATCTAAGTTGTTTTTGGCTGTCTATAATAAGGTTCGGTGTTGTTATAAGGATAATGAGATATAACAGTCAGAGAAAGCATTGATGAATACAAATTTTAGAATAGAATGTTATAAAGAAGAATTTAATATTTGTTGTGAAAATCTTGTTAAGTTTCTTAATGTTTATAGTGTTAGTTTCTTGTCATGATTTGATTAGAGTATCATTATTCACATCTTTATTTGCTGCTTCAGTGTTAAAAAAAGGTCTCATTTCCAGGTTTGACCTTGTGAAATGTTAACTTTAAGTTGAGAATTTAATTTTAGGTTGAATATCTAACATGTTATATTGAAAATGCCACGAAACATTAGTGTACTAGAGAATTACATGTATATTGTAATATTTATTTGTTGCTAATATAACTGGTTCATGAATGTGATTATTCAATTTGTTCTCTTAGTATATTTAACTCATCTCGTGCAAAACTAAGTGCGTAACAAAACATATATTTTATCATTTCCTGTTTGTTTGAAAATGTTTGAGGTTCTGTATCATTAATATAATATTAATAACTATGAATAAATTTGTACTTTTTATTCTATTTCTTTGTTGTTTTTCTTCTCTCCCCTTCCACAGATAGAGTAATTTACCTTCTGCCTTGCAACTTAATATAGAAAAAATATCAAGTTTGAGAAAATAAAATTCAAATTAAAAATATTAGTATGTGGAATACCTATAAACCGTACGAAGGGATTAAAAAGCCCGCCAACCTGAAAACTGTGAAGATAGTATTCAATATTTCCGCTAGGGGCAGGGCAGTCGCGCCTCTTTGCGCGTCACGCGATTAGCATTGAACTGGCTAAGCCCTGACTATAGCGAACAGTTCTGATATTTTGGTGAACGAAGAACGACTGAAAGAACTCATTGTATTCGATTCGTTCGTTCACTAACGTCACATCTCTAGCTGGAAGCCGCTGGAAGCTTTTGGCCGGTGCTGACTGATTGACGGAGATGGGGTTATGATAATAAGATTAATGAAATAATAGCGTTAATTCACCCTCCTTTCAAAACTTACTTTCTTGAGCAATCGTAATTGTCTTTTATACACGGTATTCGGTCCAGTGTAGTTTCAAGGATGTGAAATGAATCTATCATTAACGCAATTTAAACGTAGAATGGAATAAACCAAAAGCATAAAAGATTTCGAATCGTTGAATGTAATTTGAACTTTCGTGGTATATTGTTCACTTGGTAATTGTTGCTGCTGATGACTCATATGAATATTGAAGTGAAGTTAATTGTGTGCATTAATCTTATAAAACATTTTTTGTTTAAAAATGTAAAGCATATTGTAATAAGGCATTTGTTACAGGCAACATAATATTGATGTCTTTAAATGCAAATGCCAAAAGCATTGTTAAACTTCCTCACCATGAAAGACAAGAACTGTGCACTTCACGAGCGAGATATAGACAAGGAAGAAAGTTTACTGCAGTTAAGGTGTATCAGAAGACTAGTATCCTATTTGAATCAGCTTTTAAAAATTATTGGTTTTGTTTATTTAAGATTTTGTATATAACTTCAATTGATTTTTCCTTGACTATTTTTTATAACGTAAAAGTAATTTCTATAGGTATATACTATAAATGATGAATCTCAACACCTGATTATTTCTGGTGTACCAGCTCTTGGAATTCAAGATGAGCTGAAGAACTTGTGTTCTAGATATGGGGAAGTTATATCTCTTGTTTTCATACCCAGCTATGAAGGTGAAGATTTTACTGAGTCATACCATGTTGTCTATGCCAAGATACAATCAGCAAGGTAGGCTAGTGTCATACAATTATCATACAAATATTTTTTTTTATCAAAACAGTAGTTGTAAACTTCATATGGCCATGGGGAGGACATTAAGCTAAATTACTCTAATTGTGATTCAATAAACTATCTTACCCTAATTGTTTAATGATTCATATATTTACATGTTAGAATTATGAGTATGTTATTGTATCAGGAGAATTATTGTAGTAAAAGCCCACTTTCAATACAGCACTTCAGTTATGTTGAGTATTAATTAACAAAACATTATGAGTTAATAGTAAGGGTAAACTTCAGTTTACATGACTCGACCGTAAAGAGATGACATTACCTGCATTTGATAACTTTTGGTCAGGTGAAAATGGCGATGAGCTGGGAATTAAACCCGGGACACCTGCAATGATCGTAGGGGTGTTAACCATTACACCACCTGTTCGCCTTCCCCAACAGTCATTTCCACCCAGACCTAAACCCCGGAAAACCTGAGAGACATCCCCATACAGGAGATAGTGAACCAGGCGGCACACAATGCTGTACGTGTGAAACCGGTAATAAAGTACATATTATGTTTACTTATATTACATTAAGCCTACTATGATATTTGTCAATAAAATAATGAACTACATAGACAACTAATTCTGTTAAATTGAGTAAGTGTGGGTAAATAGGTGTCCATTATTAAAAACAATGGCTACAAAAATACTATGTTAGCATTGACAAAAGTGAGAACTGGATACACAATTTTGTTTTATTAATAGTGTTAGGATGAGAAAGTGTCCTCTGCTAAAAACAACTTTGGCTATAAAATACTATGTTATATATTTTGAAAATTGAAAATATTGTGTTATATCATCACTAATTTCTATTATTATTATTATTAATTAAAGTGAAAGTTCTTTTGCACAATATTTTCAATTTTCAAAACTATGTTATGTATAGATAAATTGAAACGATTGTGGTATAGTATCACCAATCTGTATTATTATTGTCAATTCATATGAAAGCTTTTTTGTTGACATAGTCAGCATCATCTGAATTAAGAGCCTGAAGATGCTGACTACATCAGCAAAGAAGCTTTCTCATTAATTAATAATAATAAAAATTGGTGATACTATACCATCATATCTTCAATTTATTATATACCAATCAATGTGCCTCCAACTATCCAGTATTGATAGAAGTTGAGAATCATTTTGTAGTGAAATAATTTATTTAATTTAATTTTTTTGTGATTGATATGACCGAAATTTGCGTTACAGTGTGTATGTTGTGGGGATAATTTTGTAAATAACTGTTTGATCATGCTAAGTTCTTNTAGGTGCTTTTCACAAACGCATCAAATAATGCCTTAAATCGAGAAAAAAAAAGAAAATTTTTTTTCTCGAGGAAATCATGTAAACTGAAGCGGAACCTTTTGCTAAATCCTTTAAAATATAGATATCCATCACCATTGCAGTTGAAATATGGTGGAGATTCTGCACTGTCCATCTGCATATTTGTAATAAATAATGAGAAAGTTTCTGGAAATTAATTATGTCATACACGTCAATCCATCTGTAATTGACCATTAAGAAATAAATTGATCGGTGTGGAAATGTATTTACTATTTATATTTTTGCTCTTGAATCAAGTGTATTTTGAGAATTGAAAACTGGCATTTATATGTTTTTAGACCACTCATTAACTTTTGGTGGCACTTTTTTATGAACAGTTGTTGTGATTTTGTGCTTTTCGAAGGTTGGCAGTTAACACTGCTGCTCCTTTCTTTTTAAAAATAATATGATGGAACAGAAAATGAAAGGGCTTGAATAATACTAGAAACTGTGTATAGTACATGATGTAGTCTCGATCAATATAAATAGCTTGAAAATGATAAAATCAGAGAATAACATTTTTGAGGTCATATATTTTATACTAAATGTCAATACTCACATTTAACATTTTCATTGTATAATGTCATCATATAGTAATAACTTCTCATGAAGTTTTGCATCTGTGAGTCACATCCTTGATTTTTTATAAATTATCAAAATTTGTGATTTTTGTAAAATCACCTAAGTTAACCTAAAATGTCTCAAAAGGCTTAAGAACCCCAAACCTTCACAAAACAATTTTCACTCGGGTAATTATAAGTCATCAAAATTTGATCACTTAGACCAGGCTGGTCAATTTTTTGAAATGAGTTTAACACATCTCTGTTTAAATTAATGTATGTGTCAACTAAATTATATTGTATCATTCATTTGAGAAATCAATTTTCAGATATTTTATTAAATGTTTAAGTAAAACCGTAATAAAGTAAAATTACAAAAGAGAAATTATACACTTTCTAAGAATACGTACTACCAGTAAAGGGACAACTACTTTATTAATAAAATCAAATATCTTCTGTAAAATTAATTTATAATAAAAACATACACTTATCAAATTTACATTAATACCTTCGGTTTTTCTATTTTTAATTTCCTATGTTGTCAATTCTGCATAGAACATTTTATTGTTGTTTACCTTCAGCTGGAGAATCAGTCTATAAATCAGTTCTCTTTGCCTCTAAAACTATGTGCTCTAAAAGGTAATTGTAAAAGGACAGTTCTAAGTCTTGCAGAACAATGTATTGACACTCTGTTTTGGCTTCTGTATTATGGAATAGTCCCGATTGCACTGAAGATAATAATGATGCTAGAGCATAAACTTGTAATACAATAATGTTACCGTGTAACCACATGCATGGTATGGATATTAGATTACAATTTACATTGGCCTGCATGGTACTAACATCATCCTACATTTTAGAGATGATTAATGTACTAGATATTTGTTTGAGCTATATCTTTTTGCACAATAATTGTAATGACCCTTCACTTTAGAAAAAAAGGCTAAAATGGGACACAAGTCATTACTTTCTTCAGGCCTTAAGTTATTAGAATTTTTAACTGAGATATCTAATATGGAATCTTGGAGTTGTCATTCATCTGATTGAAATATTTTTTAGGTTTGCTAAGATAAATTTGGATGATAAATCATATTTTGGAGGCACTCTTCATGTTTGTTATGCCCCAGAAATGGAATCTGTGTCTGAAACTAGAAATAAATTGGTACAACGGCGAAAGGATATTGCCAAGAGAACAAGGGGTACATCTCCCATTGCTACAAATAGCAGAGTAGCTAAACAATTCCATAGGCAGAAAAAACATCCTGCCCTTCCTTTGAGTGCAGAACGCTTATCAACTGTAGCACAGAATGCAGAGTGTATTTGGCAAGGGATACCTCAAGACATTGATCCTAGACTGAGACACAGAGATCTAAGAAAGGTTTGTCATTTTGTTTACCTATGGAGAATATGATGAAAGTGCCCTCTAGATTATTAATATAAGTTTTTCCCTGCCTATTAAATGGTACTCATCTAAAAAGTAATTTGTTGAAACTGTTTGGTTGTGTTGCATTATCTTACTTATGTAAAAACTTGATGAAGGTCAGAATTTGGTCTGAAACATGTTTTGATAATTTTTAATTATGTTCAATTACTATTTGTATTGCTACTTATTTGTACATTATCCATTGTCTTGACCTGTATGAGATTTTCAACAGCTGTATAGCACATGCTACGTTTTGGATGTCCTACTTCAATGTCCGTCTTTAGGCATCCAACAGCTTGTACTGGGGACGAAAAAAGACAAATTACTTCTCTTCCTAGTGGTCAAGTTGGCAGAGCCGATGAGACTTCCACTTTTATCTTTCTGCAAAACCTCATCTTACTGTCAGCAATTACTGAAAACATCTCCCTTTCCACATGTTTGATCATAGTTGGTTGAGTCTATAATCCACCCACCGGAGGAGTTGTCAAACCCGACAGCTACTTCAGCTTCTTTTCAATTGTTGCTGCTATTTTTTACAGGCGTTTTGTTGACAACCCCTGGATGAAGAGAAGAGGCAGGGGGAAAAACAATTAAAGCTCAAAGGGAAAATAGTGTTATCTGGTTTTGGTGTGAAAGTACGTGAAGAGATATTTTCGGACGTATTGATTCACGGTCAGCCAGACAAGGAAGGTTCAGAAGGACATCTCTAAATTGCGAGTTGATTGTTAGACGCTCTTTCTAATTTTGTTGAGAGTGGCGTCGCATACGTCTGCTTGGCTAATAATCTATAAGCCAATTATCCATTCACGTATATCCCCTATGGATGCCGATAATAAGAGATACTAATACTAGGGCAGCACAACAGAAGAGGATAAACATGCCACCTATATCACCAGGACCCAGTGACCTAGTGGTTGCATCCTCACCTTGATAACACAAGTATCGTGATTCCAGTAACGGCGCTGTCAGATGCCTGAAAATGGACGTTGAAGAACACATCCGAGACATTAACAGGTGCTATACACCTGTTGAAAATACTCAAACTAGTCAAGGCAGCTGTCGAAGTGAGTCCGTACACGTCCTGACGGTGGGATATAGAGAAGGCTCTCAAGTATTTCTTTTCTTTTCCTATATTTCTAGTTTTTCACTTTTATTGCTTTTATCTTCTGTGCTGGCCTTCTCTGTGTGCTAAACGCTCACCCATGTGTTTGCCGTGCATGGCGACCCGTGTCGGAAGGAATGGGAATCCTGGTGAGTTGAGGAACTTCAGCGTGCACTCTAGATGCGCCCCAATACGCTCGCTTTGTCCTCGGCCTCTTCTAGACGGGCGATCGGGGGCTAACCCACCCCCGACCAATCGGCTCGGACTAGGTCTTCGACTGAACTCCAGGGTGAGAGGGGGCGCGCAGGGGATCCTTCTCGCTGGTCGGCAGAGTTGGAGCAACCTTGCTTACAGAGTCCTGCGTGCCCCCGCTATATCCCCGTGTCAACCCTGCCACACCAATGGGGTGTCCCCTTGTTGGACTCCGTGGTGAGTGGGGAACACGGGATGAAATTTAAAAACCATTCACATGGAAACTAATGCCCCTCAACCTGTCCCCTATTGTCGCTCCCCCCTTTGCCCTCTTCTTCTAGGAAGAGGCGATTTGTGTCAGGAACTGTCGATTTGAACAGTCTTTTGCAAGGAAAACCGGCCGACCAAGCCTCGCTTTCTTGTAATGAGTTGTATTGAGGAAGGTAAGACTTTTAAGTCTGTAAGATCGGTACGTCTGGCAAAAGCCGTTGATAATGAAATGGGAAAACTGCAGTCTGTCGTGCGCCAACACAGCGAAGTCTGTGTATTGTGCAGTAAACCGTCGCACGAGTCGTCTCCATGCTGTGTGAATTGTCAGGAAAACCATCCTTCGAATTCAAACACATCCATGAAATATTTGATAGAGAAGGACATCCAGAAGATCCGAGTTACGGATAGGGTATCTTTTCCCGAGGCCAGGCGTCGGTATATGATTAAGAATCCTGTCGCAATAACCAAATCCTTTGCAACAGCGGTCAGCGCGAAGAAACCACCTACAGCTTCCTTTAGCTGTCAGATGAGTTTCGAAGATATTCAGAAACCACCGATGTGCAACTATGGAACTCAGGTCAGTTTTGATGATCCTTCCGCCTTGAAAGCGGAGTTCCTGGGGTGTAAGATAATTATACCTACAAAGTATAAAATTACACCAAAACTAAATACTGTGACCACCTCTACATCCGTCTCTACTTCCATGACCAACGAGAAACCGCAGTCTGCTGTTAAATGATCCCCCCGACGGCCATCTCGGGGTCGTTCTCGGCAGAGACCTTCCAACACAAAAACGTCCCGGAGACAGACTCCAATGTTGTCGGATCAACTTCCTCTAGTCGCCGCCGGTCAAGGAGCAGAAATAGTGGACTTGTTATGTCCATGAGTGATCATTCTAGCAGTGATCACGGCGACTCCCCTGGGGAGGAGACCACAGCAGGGTCTGACTTTAAAGTCGTCCACAGGAAAAAATCCAAACATCGAAGAAAAAGCATATTAACTCCAGACCTTGACTCTTCTTTCCTGGAATTTGAATAGCATTCATGTCTGTTCAGATGAACTAAAGTTCTTACTGTCTCGTCGTTCTCCTCAAATAGTATGTCTACAAGAAACACATCTCTTACCAAAATACTTTTTTTACTCGTGGCTATACCTGTTATAGGGCGGAGTTAGAAGATGGCCTACGAGCACACGGTGAAGTCGCTGTGCTCGTAGACGCTTCAGTCTATGCCAGAGAAGTCTCAATATCAAGCGTTTTTCAGACCGTATGTATGAGGGTGAGCCTACCATCTCTTACATTTGTAATATCTATCCCCCCCCCCCCCCNGAAATATCTTGCCGGTCTGATGGACCTGTTGCCTTCCCCATTTCTTATTGTCGGTGATTTCAATGCACATAACTCAAAGTGGGGTTATTCACATAACTGCCCAAAGGGTGATGTTGAAAAACTGTTTGATAGCCTAGATATAGCGCTCCTTAACACGGGCCACTCCACCCACTTTTGTACAGCTTCCCGATCTTTCTCGGTGCTGGATTTAGCCATCTCCAGTTCCTCTCTTTCCCCATCTTAGATTGAACAGTTCTTGACGATCTGTATGGGAGTGACCACTACCCGAATCTTATACATTTCAACGTCTTTTGCCCCTCGGTTTCACACCCGTATCAGTGGATTTTGAAAAAAGCAGACTGGGATGTGTTTAAAAGCATCATCAATCTTTGCGATGAGCCTTTCGCCAATGTGGATGCTATGGCAACCCATTTCACCAACGCGGTTTTAAAAGCCGCTGATGTTGCCATCCTAAATCAACATGTAATCCAAGGCATTACCCTGTTCCATGGTGGAATTCGGATTGCGCAAAGGCGGTCAGCGCTAGAAAGAAAGCTTTAGCGCGACTTAATAACTATCCCACTGTTGATAATCTCATTGAGTTTAAAAGGTGCAGAGCGAGAGCAAAACGAACTCTTCGAGTCGTGCTCCTGGAAGGCTTACATTTCGTGTCTTACAAGCCGTACTGCATCAGTCGTATGGCAGAAAGTTCGGAAGATTCTAGGTACATGGTTTTCTTTTTCCATCCCTGGTTTCAATGTAAATGGACAGCTCGAAACTTCACCCGAAGTCATCGCTGAGGAACTTGCATCGCACTTCGAAAGAGTCTCTAACTCCTCCGGTTTTTCTCCAACGTTTCCTCAACAGAAAGCTCGCGCGGAAAAGTGTTGCTTGGATTTCTCCAGTTGCAGAGACGAGGAATATAACGTTCCTTTATCTATGACGGAGCTGACCTCTGCCCTTGAAAAGATACAGCCCCCGGTCCCGATCATAACGCGATGCAAAAACATCTACCAGAGATAGGCATAAAATTCTTTCTGAAATTATATAACTGGATTTGGAATGAGCATACCGTCCTTGCTCAATGGCGTGAGGCCATAAGTATTCCACTTCCGAAGGAGGGAAAAGATCGTTCTAATCCGTCGCACTTTCGACCGATTTCTCTGACAAGCTGCGTTTGCAAATTGTTAGAAAGAATGATCAATCGTCGCCTTGTTTGGTCTCTGGAATCGCGAAACCTTCTGTTCAATATCCAATGTGGCTTCAGAAAACAGCGGTCAACGCTAGATCACCTTGTTGCGTTGTCATCTACCATCTCATCAGCGTTTGTATTAAGGGAACACCTCGTGGCCATCTTTTTTGACTTGAAAAAAGCTTATGACACAACGTGGAGGTGCGGAATCCTACGCACATTGCCCTCGTGGGGATTCCGAGGCTGTCTTCCTCTGTTCATGGATATTTTCCTATCTCAACGCTCTTTCCGCGTTCGCCTCGGTACTTATTTATCATCGAATCATCCTTTGAAAAAAAAACAGGGCTCAATCTTAAGCATCACTCTTCGCCATAGCCAAAAATTGCATTGCGTCAGTGTTTCCAGAACCGGTACATGCGTCACTCTTCGTTGACGACTTCGCCATCTATTGTTTGTCTAGCAGCATCTCTGTCATCGAGAGGCAACTGCAATTGGTTTTAAATCATTTACACGAGTGGAGCATGTCTACCGGCTTTAGATTTTCTGTATCCAAGTCATGCTGTATGCATTTCTGTAGAATATACCATCTCCATAATGATCCAGATCTTTTTCTTGGGGGCCAACGTCTTCCTTAAGTTGACTTCGCAAAATTCTTGGGTCCCACATTCGATCGCACACTAACTTGGCGGTATCACATCCGAAAACAGCAGTCCCGTTGTAATTCTTCCCTAAACCTTCGTCGCTGCTTAAGCGCATCATCATGGGACGCAGACCGCACTTGCCTTCTTCGTCTGTATAGAAGTCTTGTTCGGTCTGTATTAGATTATGGCAGTTTGGTTTACGCCTCCGCATCACCGTCGACACTCAGAACCCTTAACAGTATCCATCATGCAGGAGTCCGCATTGCAACTGGTGCTTTCCACACTAGTCGAATTGAATGTTTATTAGTAGACGCTGGCGAAACATCTCTTAACAAGAGACATGATATTCTGCTTGGATCTTACGGAATGAAACTGATGGGGGTTTCAAATCACCTCACTCGGCAACACCTACATTCTCCGAAATTTATTTCATCTTACGCTGCAAGACCTACGTTAACCCACCCAGCGGGTGTCCGTTTTAAACAGCTGCTAGAGGAAAATGTCATCATACTACCTTCTCCAGTGAAATACCCACACACTCATACACCACCTTGGTCCTTCATGAAACCAACCATCGACTTTCGGCTGTCTCAACTTTCAAAGCAAGACACTCCTGCTGATGTGTACCAACAGCATTTCAAAGAACTAAAAAACCTCTATTTGGATCATATGTTCTTATACACTGATGGCTCAGCAATGAAATTCCGTTGGTGCTGGTTTCCACTGCCATGATGCCACTCGTTCTTTTTGCCTCCATTCCTTTTGCAGCGTGTACACTGCTGAAAAATTTGCAATCCTTGAGGCGCTGAAGTTCATTCAACTATCTTCAATGTGGCGTGTGGTTCTCTGCAGTGACTCTAGTGCTCTATGGTCTGTGTCTTCACTGTACACTTCTGTCACCCTTACACTGACAATTCAGAATCTAATAAGCCATCTAGTTTTTCAAAATTTTGAAATAGTCCTTTGTTGGGTTCCTGGGCACGTGGGTATTATGGGTAATGAAGAAGCTGATGAGGCAGCGAAGCGGGGAACACAGAGGACAGTCCTTGACCTTTAATCTGTTCCTACGTCAGATTCAAAGGCTGCCATAAGATTGTCTCTTCTTGGGACATGGCAAGCCGAATGGCAAAGTCGCGCCTTCAAGCTGAGGAAGGTAAAAGACTCTGTTAAGACCTGGATGTCATCCTGTGCGAACACACGTGAAGAAGTGATCCTTACACACCTTCGTATTGGCCACTGCTATCTTACCCATGGTCATCTCTTACACGGTGAACCTCCTCCCATCTGTGATATTTGCAACACAAGGACGATGAATTCGTGACTGGAATCTGGGTTCCTCAAAAATTTCAGAGGTAGTGTACTCGAAGGGAGAATCTGCATAACCTTCATATATGTCTATAAATCAATTTTGATCATAAAATTATGCTCTATGTAGTTTCAATTTGGTACAGTTTGGTATTTTGATCATAAAATTATGTTCTATTTGGTTTCAAATTGGGTTTTTTTTCCCTTCATTTAATAGAATAATTCTTTAATACTTGAGGGGGGGGGGGGGCTTAAGGGACCGAAGTCCCCACCTCAAGTGTCAATTTAAGAACCCTCCTGTGGGTGTGCCGCTATTTTATTCTTGTCCTTGAAAAATTAAATGTTTGTGTACCTTAAAAATGGAAACAAAATTTTTGCATCTTTAATCACAATAAAAGTTTTGCATCCATCACTTTCCCCTGTCACACAAACATTTTAAAATAATCTCAAAAGTAGGGCTTGACTGTACTGAACTGCACATTAATTAACACTTAGATGACCTAAACTTCAATTTGTTTTAGAATTTTTAAATTTTTTCTGAGGTTGGGATGTTTTCTGGAACGTACTATGCCCAAGACTTTATTCTTTTGTTATGACCCTCCTCCTAAAATATTAGTCTGTATCTGCCCCTGGGCCCCATAGAGTTAAATATAACTAGAGGCAACCATCTCTGCTGCAGATTGTCTGTGATAACACGATACAGGGTGATGTCACCCTCTTGCTTGCACACCTGCTTGGAGGGGGTAAGGTATTACTGCGCAACGACTTGTAAGCAACAGTCAGCAGTCAGTGAGGGGAATAGTGTTTCCCCACTTAAGACAAAGTGCGAGAGAGCCAGAGCCAGAGACATCTCTCATTGTTTTCCCCTCCGGACAACCAGCGCATAAGGCTGTTGGGCATGTATGTGTGTGAATATTACATTTACAAATTGACATATGTCCTTACATAAAAACAATGTACTAATTCTGTTAAACATTTATTATTAACCAATTAATTTAAAAGGGGGATAAGTCACTTTGGACAGACAAACAATAATAAGTTGATTATGAATATCACATATTTGTATACTAAATTCCTCAAACTAAAAATTGAAAATTAGATTATATTGTAATTTTTCAGTGTCCATATGTGAATTAATAGCATATTTGGTATTTCTAATGTATAACATTTCTGAAATGATGCGTTTCATGTACTTATGCTCAGTGTCTAATATTTCAACATTATCCCAATCAATTTGATGGCCTTGTATTATTCTGTGTTTAGATAGAACATTTTAATTGCTGCTTTTTATGTTATTCTTATGTTCTTTAATTCTAGTTTCAGGTGTTCTTTTTGTTTGTTCTATATTACTATAATCTGTTAATGTAATATGTATGTTATGTTGGCAATTGTTTGATTCAGATGTGTGCTATTTTCTCCTTCCTTAATTTAAATAAAAATCTGAAAATATATTGTGTTTGTAAGGATTTATTTTATTTTATTTTGTTGCACATACTTGCTTCATTTTATTCATTGTAACTTTAATACCCATGCTTGATTGGAAAATAAGTAATACATTAGGGAAGTATTGTTGACCATTGTTCCTAACTGATATTGATTTTACAACTGACATGAGGTCATAGCTCTTAAGTTGTATATTTCAATTTGCCTGTGGATGATCCACAAAAAGGATTGAAACATAGTATGTTATTTTATTTATTTGTGTTTTAGTGTAAATGTATGAGTGTTCTTAAAATAGTAATTTTATTTATTATTGTTTATGTATATTTCACTCTAATTCTCCCATTTAAATCAGGATTTCTTTAGCAGACAACACTCCAAATATTCCACTGCTTTTCTCCCATTAAAAAGTGAAATGTAGACTTTTAAATTAATATTTGCTTACTAAAATATATTATAGATTGAGATGATATCTCAATTAGTTTTTGAAATATAGTGAAAATAGTGGAAATTCAAAAATAAACCCCATTTTGCCCTATTTCACTCTTTTAAAATTAGAATTTTGAAAAATCCTTTCTAGTAGTTGGTTACATTACAAGAGGCTAATTCTGTCTGAATTATATTTTATTTTCATAGCTATAGTAGTTTAGGTTGTGTGTTGGTGAATTAGTCAGTCAGTTAAGACAATGCCGCTTATGTATGAAGATAATAAAATCTTACTTCTGTTAGTTCCTCATTGGGGCAGTTACTCATGATGTTTACCTTCTGCATTTGTTATTCTACTTATTGTTATAATCCTAAATCTTATTTAATTAACAAAGTTTAGATCCACTCATTTTAAATAACTGACTGAAACATGTAATATGTTCACTATGAGAATTTTCTAGTTTAAAGAGATTTAATGAATACATAAATACTTTTTTGTCTAAACAGTAGGATCAATTTTTATTTCTTACAGTCTGCAAATATTTACGGTCCTCAAAAACCAGACAAAAAGTGGAGAGAAGTTGGAATTGTTGAGCAAAGGATTGTTCCCCTGAAAAAGCCTATAGTTGTGACAAATGAGAGCTCTTCCAAACCAAAAACATTTAATTGTATCAAAAAAATTACGGATAAAAGTCATCCAGTCTCTTCACAGGTTTTAAAATTTATTCCTACTCAAGTGCGGAATGCTAAAAAAATAATTTTTCACAAGAGGTCAGTTAGATGTGAGTTTTAGCTTGTCTTAAGAATGTGTCATTGGTAATTACTTAACTGGTTCATTTGTAGACCACTTGATTCCAATCCTGAAATGGTACAGACAAAGGAAGCTTCTTCTTTTGTTGATCAAAATCTTTCAGTTGAAGAAACTATTCTCAGTGTGCGGAAGAAAATACGTGCAGTGAGTACTAGACATTACCTCAAATAATTTCTTTTCTTTTCCAAAATCTATTTATCTATATTTGTCCTTAATATTTTCAGGTGAGTGTTCCAAGTACTCAAGTGGTCTTAGATAAAACCTGAAAGTCATTTTCATGGACGTCGGGTTTATTTTTTGTTTGTTTATAACTGTAAATTGTTAAAAATGATTTTTAAAAATAAATATCAGTTGTGAAGCTGTTTTTCTCTTATTGCTTATTAGTCCTTATTCTTTTTCTTTAACGTAATGTAGTCTAACTACAATTATAATAATTTTAGGTTCATTTTCAAGACTATTGATATTTACCAAGTAAGAAGTTAAAAAACAGTTCTGCAAATTATAGAATTTGTTTAGAATTTTTGGAAACAATATTAGCTATCTTTATTTTTCTTTTGGAGAAGATTTTAACTTAATAAAAAATTTCCTTTATCTTCTTGATTCTTACCATTCATTAATAATTAATATTTTAGATTTATAATTCCCATATTTGGATGTGATGGATATTTATTCAACATTTTATAGTGCATGTTTCAATTTTTGAAGGACATTGATCATTTTAGTTTTGACAGTTCTTTTATTGAGAACATTCTGTGTAGATAGTCAATTGCAACCCATTCTGTCATTATCTCTGTCAGCTTCATCATATTAGGAGTAGATTGGCCTTCCCCACCACAAAGAGACTCAGCCCACTTCTTGTTAATACAATTGTCTCCTTGGGAGGGTTAACTGCTCACTCATGAGGACAACCCACACACTTCAAAGTAGCTATCCATTCAGCATCAAACGACATCTGTTTTATATTTCAGGTATGATAGAGGGTTTGGATATTTTATCAGAGAATTTCTTCCTATATTATTAACAAATACTTCTCTTAAGTTTTGTGTAAATTTGGTGTATCGAGAGCCAATGAAAATGTTTGTTTTGTTATACGAGTAGTAGGTCAAGGTACGCATAAATTATTTTGTACAGCACATGAATATTTGAATCTTGGTATCTTGGGAAGTGTAAGACATTCTGACTGAAATGATTTACAGCAAGACAAGGATAAGAACTCTGTAAATAAAGAGACTTGGGGAAAATTTGTTTAGATAAGGTTCTCATTGGAAGGTCTGCTGGGGCTGGGATAACAAGTTACGTGAAGAAAGTGAAATAAATTTTACTGTTTTCTATTAATAATTATTAATTCATATTGAATTAATTTCTGAGGTTTGGTAAATTGTTGGATTTAATGGGAATATTGAGAAATGATTTATATATTTTTCAGAGCTCAACATGAATCCATCTGTGGTAGCAAAAAGTACTTTTGATTGGATTGACTATACAGTGTTTGCTTTCTCCTTAATTTTATCCACATGTATTGGTATTTACTTTGCATTTTTTGCAAAGAAAAAGCAGAACACTACCTCAGAATACTTAGTGGGAGGAAGAACAATGGGTATTTTCCCCATATCTATGTCACTCATCGCTAGGTATGTTGAATTAAAAATGTAACATCATTCCTCTGGATTAGAACCTTGTTCATATTTGAGTCTGGTCTGGGTCAAGATTCTATGGAGGCAGAAATCATACTGAATTTCACCATGAGATACTTGGGAAGGGTTTATGAGTATTTTTCCTTGGTGCTAAAACTTGACAAAAATTGATCGTTAATAGAACTGAAAATTAGTTCAGTCATATAAGATTATAAATCACTATAAAAAATATAATGAAGATTCTAGAAACTATATTATACTTCACCTAAAATTCAAAAGGAAGGATATTTTTGTTTTGAAATGTTTAGTGTCCTATCATGTTAAAAGACCAGTAAATTTTTGTGAATGTTTATATCTCTGGAATAGTAGTTAGGAATCTTTGTTTGTCTGTCCCAAAAGATCAGTTTAGTCATTCTCGTACGCAATCATTTTTTTAATTTGTACTGTCTTTGGTATTAATTTGTTTGTATTTTGATTCCAATAAACATTTTCAAGCTGCTAAGTAGAGGAAACTACTTGAAACACTATTTTTCAGCTACATTTCAGGAATTTCATTATTAGGCCTTCCTGCTGAAATGTATGTGTATGGTACTCAATATTGGATGATAGTTGTATCAGAATTTGTTGTGAGCATCACTATGATATATGTATATCTACCAGTGTTTTACAAACTCCAAATAACATCATCCTATGAGGTAATTTGTAAAAAAAGAAAAACAATTCTGAGTAAAGAATAATTAACAAAATTATCTGTAAAAATATATACAAACATTACACTTATTTAAATGTTGCAGTATTTGCGGATGAGATTCAGCCATCCTGTACGACTCTTAGGTTCTTGTATCTTTGTTATAAAAATGGTATGAATTATATTAAGAACTATGATTTTATTACAAATGAAACTATGCATTTAGTTGATTAATTCATTATTTCAGTTACTTTACATACCCGTGGTGATTTATGTTCCTGCTCTTGCTTTTAGTCAAGGTATGTTCAAGATTCTGTGATAATTTACTTTAGTACAAAAATCTGACAAGTGTGCTATAAAAATTTTCATTTTACAGTCACAGGAATAAATCTCCATCTTATAACTCCCATTGTTTGCATTGTATGCATATTTTATACCACTCTGGTAAGAAAGGTGTTAATAGCTTTTGTAAATTTATTGGAACATGATACATTTCAATGTATTTTAAAGCAATTTAGTTGTCACACTCTGAACAAATATTTTAAAATAGAACTATCTGCATATTTTACCAAAGTAAGGTTGACTGAAGGACTATGTGCATGTACTTACGTGCTTCAATATTCCTTTATTGTAGGGAGGATTGAAAGCAGTGGTTTGGACAGACACTTTGCAAACTGTTCTTATGACAGGTGGTGTGATGTTGGTGATGATATTGGGTACTATATATGTTGGAGGTCCAGGTGTTGTTCTTGAAAAGAGTAGTGAAAGTGGTCGTTTAGAATTTTTTAAGTAAGTTTTCAAAATAAACAATACTTTTTAAATGTTTTTCTTTAATGGACCTAAAAATATAGGAAATAAAGTTTTTGGGAAGTAATGTTACGTTGATTATAGATTTGAATTTCTTTGTAATTGTGATTACCCTGAATCCGGTCTCCTAGTTTCGATCCTGATCCGACATTACGACATACATTTTGGACTGTATGTTTTGGAAATTACTTTAATTGGCTGGCAGCTTGCTCTGTGAATCAAGCTATGGTGCAGAGATGTCTCGCGATGCCCACTTTGAGAGGAGCAAACATGTAAGTATTTGCTTGTATAAACAGTAGTTCCATTACCATTTATTTGTCTCTTTGAAGTGCTCTTCACATTTGACGTTCAAATCTCTTTAAATATATTCTGGGAGATAACGTATATAGTATATATTTGGTATATATCCATTTATAAAATTAGAATATATTAATTTATTTTCTTAAACTTTTTTTGTGAATAGTCTTTAAGTGATTTTTATCATTCCGACATTTATCTAGTATCTGTATATTAATTGCATGAACCAATAGTTAAGGAGTCAGGTGCTAATTTGCTTACCCATTGAGCATATTCCTGAAAAATTGCACTTGATCAGTTTTGAGCTTACTGAATGCAAAGCAGGTGGTGGTTGCTCAAAATCCCATACCAGTACTCAAAATAAGTATTCAAAAAATCATTTTGTTGACATGAATACATTGAAATCCACAATTAAATGAATGTATTATGTACATGTTCCAGCATCTGGAGTAATTTCAACCAAATTTGATATAGATTTCACATACTGACAAAAAATACCATGAACTTACTTAGTGTAGAGGTAGGTGATGTGTAAAGTACTGGAAAACTATATTAGTGGCAAATAAGTAGTTTTCAGATTTGCTGGGTTGAATTCTCACACTCCAAATGCTGTTCCTGATATCCAATTTCATGTAAAAATCCCCTAACACCACTTGTGATAAAATGGGGAGGGGTGACATGTAAAACAATCAAATACAACCAACAATAGAGTTTAATATGTAGTTTTGGGGACTGCTGAATTGAATACCTATGTTACCATTTGATTTAGCCCCATGGGGATTAAGACAAGCAAAAGGCTATAATGGGATTACTATGCTGATTTGTGATGATCACTATGACATTAAAACCCAAAATTAGTTGTGTAGCACTCAGACATCCTGGAAATATCTATAAAAGGAATTATTTTGTCATGTAATCACTAAATATCTAAGTGTCTAGCAAGAGAGGACATGTTTATAGGACACTACATTCTGCATGTAAGACCCCATTCACATGAAGGGCAGTGTTAGAGTAAAGGGGGGTACTTCCAAGAAGGCCATGGTCCTTTCTGAATTTAAAAAAAAATACCTAAGCAGTCACTTGGCAAGTCATTATACCTTCCAAAAACTAACCAAAAACAGAACCTTCGAATATATTCAGTAACAACTTTAGTTGTATTAAGTTCTGAGAATTCAAATAATGAATTATTATTATATTTTTCATTACGCGTTACATTTATTATAAAACTTCCAGTCCACAGATCTACAAGATGCTCGGTAGCGCAACTATGTAGTCGATTGTTGTGCAAGTGATTTTTCTCCTACTGAAATGTATTAAGCAAGACCGATATTGTATAATGTATGTTGTACGTAATACAAACATTAAGGCCACGAAACATATTGAAGATGACTTTGATCCCTGACCTAAAAAGCACCTTTCATATATTTATTTTTTTTAATATTCGGACGAATATACTACATATTTTAACTGGATTTTCTTTGTTTTGGTTAGTGGAGCTTTCCTAATCGTTTTTCACGTTTCAAGTCTATTTGGTCTGAATGCATATTCTTTATGGAATATGTATTTATTTCCCGAATTACCAGAGTGAAGTGAGTGCTAGAACCCGTGTATTGCTCCCTCCAGGAATTTAATCCAGAGCCGCCGTTCATTAACAGGCTGCGATACTCGGCGACCAAGAGAATCAGCGCGGATGCCACTCACTCCACTATCCATTGTTGTATTTGTAAATGGGAAACGTAGCGTGCTATTGAAGCTTATCTTCATGGAGCGATAGGGACTTGGGTGGAAGGCTATTGTTGTTGGTAGACCGTTTAGTTGGGTTTACCAACAACTTGGCCCACATGGAGGGGTAGTAATAGTTTAAGAGTTATTGGTACTAGGAGCTGGATAGAGGAAGGAAGGTTTGCTTTTCAAAGTCACAGCTTTATGAACTTGGACATTAATGTGAAAAGCTACAAATTTTCTGACACCTTCGGGAATCGAACCCGGGATGAGCAGCAACACTACCACCTGAGCCACGGGTCACTTCAGTTGACTGATAATGAGAGAGAACGTAACGCGGAGACTAGGAGACTGCATACTTGTCTTGACTACAAGTGGTAGTAGTCTGCGACCGACTATTGTTATCTTATCGCTCGTCGAGGAGTTCATTCCAAGAATTTACTTAGTTTTAAATAAGCAAATATTTAACATTTATTTAAGAATATTTGAAATAACGAGAGTCGATGTCGCTTATATGGATTTTGAAGATAATTTTTGACAGAGTAAACTCACAAAGTTCTTGTCTCTAAATGGTCCAGTTCCAAATTACAGAGATGTTGAGCAGAAATATCTGTTGTTCAGTTGATACGATGGAGTTACTACGAAATATGTAGTTTCGTGTTCTTCAAATTAAATCCCATGCGCGCCAATTTTTCACGTTCAGCGATCGAAAATTTTATATTCGAATCACCATTTGTGAAGATGTGATGCAACTCCCGTACATGTTAATTATTCTATACAGGCATTTATTTGGATGAACTAAATGCCTACATTCAAATAAGAAATTAGAGTTCCGTAAATCATGTTATGTATACCTTCTAAGCTATTTTTAAAGAACTTAGCAAAATAAAAACGGTCCATGTTGGTAAAAGATGAATTTTAATTATTAATTTCCATGATCAAGTACAAGGTGACACAAAAGGGGAACATTTTGCAAACAAATAAAAATATAATATATGCAACAACAAAATGTTTTAATGACATTAATTGAACCACTACAACTTGCCTTTTAAGAAATAACAATCTAAATTATAATTTCTTAAAATTACGTCCTGCAGATGGCGTCCTTGTCTACGTATACATTCTTCTAATCTGTTGATCGCTGCAACGTCTCAGCTGGGATACCACGACTTTCGTCTTCAATTCTTTGTTTCAATTCATCCAGTGTCCTTGGCCGAGTCATGTAGATCCGACTCTTGAGGTAGCCCCACAAGAAAAATCACAAACGGATAAATCCGGTGATCTTGGAGGCCAAGGAATGTCACCGAATCTTGAGATGATACGATTACCAAACAAGTCTCGCACAGCTGCAATTGATTGCCTTGCAGTGTGCGATGTCGCAACATCCCGCTGAAACCAGGTTTCGCGAAGTTGTGGGTAATTGTTCAATGCAGGTGCAACAAAAGTTTGCAACATCTCAACATACTGATCCGAAGTGACAGTCACTCTGATCCGGTCTTTATTTTCGAAAAAGTAAGGTCCGATGACTCCGTGTGACGAAAGTATACACCATACTGTGACCTTGCTGGCGTGTAAAGGGCGTTCATGTCTGCCCAGTAACTATAGTTCTGCTTGTTCACATAAGATGAAAATGGGCCTCATCTGACTTCCACGGCTTGTCCAAAAATTCATTGTCCTCGTTTATGTTTGTCATAATTTGCTGACAGAATTGTAATCGCAACTGGTGATCGTTCTCCTTCAGTTGTTGCACAATTTGCAGCTTGTACGGATGAAAATTTACATTAAAATGAAGAATTGCGCAAACACACTCTCGGGACACTGACCGCAGCTGCTTGCTTACGAACTGAACGCCGTGGACTCTGTAAGACTGAAACGCGTACAGTTTCGATATTCTGTTGAGTACGAACACTTCTCGGTCGTCCTGTCGGTATCCTTTTCAGAGCAGATCCAGTCTCTTCAAAGTTTTTATCGCGTTTTGAAGGAACGCGACCATGACGCCCTAATTTGAAAAAGTGACGGAACTCCCTCTGCGCACCTTCCACACTATCGTCGGTTTTGTAAAACATTTTTATTGCGAAAGCACGCTGTCTACCGTTCCACTCCTCCATTATTACTGAATGGCGTGATTGTTTACAGCTCACAGTCCCCCTTCCGTAGTGCTGCCAACTGTATATGGCTGCCACTACGCACTTCAAAAGTTACCGTTTTTCTGTCACCTTGTACAAACAAAACATTTTTCGTCAAATTTCATGCCATAATTGTAAAACGAAGTGTGTATGTGTATGATTTTTTGGGGTGGAGGGAGCTTTAGGACTTGTCAACATCTAGATCATTAGATCTCTTATATGCTACTCCATATGAATGGGAACACACATTAAAAGATAGTTTACAAGAAAGCACATTATATACAAAGCATAGTTTCTTTTTAGTCAGGCTCAAAGTCAATAGATGAATTACTATCTTTTATTAATTATCAATTATTAATATCTTTTATTTGAGACTTGAAAGTATAATAAATACTTAGAATATTATTTTAAGACATTTAGTGATTTCTGAGTCTAATAAATATCGTAAAACTGTTATATAAAGGTAATTTGTAGTCAGAAGTTGGTGTATTTTCGTCTGTGGAGTGCGTTTTCGGTCCTGCTATGCATTTTTATCATATCTTTCATTTCAGTTTAAGTAAAGTGTATTCCACCTCTGCTTTATCCGTGTACTCTGCTTAATAACATTCAAGCTCCTTGAAATAATAAACGATTGTGTAAGTACAGCAGACAAATTATTTTACTGCGTCTATACCACCCTTTTAAGCGATATACCGCTAATGTGGCTGAAACATATACTACTTACACTTTGTATACAGAATATTTAATCGAAGTCGTTGTAGCCATTTTTGAAAAATATTCAAAACTGTTGTTTGACCGACATTTGAATTTCCCTTTGTATTTTTTTATTGTTGTATTTGTAAATGGGAAATGTAGCGTGCTATTGAAGCTTATCTACATGAGCGGTAGGAGGCAGGAGTTGGGTGGTGGGCTATTGTTAGTAGGTGGGCCGCTTAGCTGGGTTTACCAACAACTTGACCCACATGGAGGGGTTAGTAAAAGTTATTTATATTTGGAGGAGCTGGATGGAGGAAGGAAGATTTGCTTTTCAGTTGTCACAGCTATATGAACTGGGACATTAATGTGAAAAGCTACAAATTTTTTGGCCCCATCGGGAATCGAACCCGGGATGACTTGGTGATGACCGACAACAAACTACCAGATTGAAAATTGAGAGCACGTGTATCGACCACGTGAAAATTCTACCGTAAGTACGAAACTTGAATAAAATGTATAGTTCCATTTGGTCAGAAGTGGACGACGCGGCACAGATGAACGATCGGACCGGATGTTTTCTAAGTTCACAATCAGTCCATTGGAGATAATACATTCCTAGCTTCCCTGGGGTAGGGGTGGGAAAGGGTAAAATAGGTAAAAATATAAAAGACTGATATTGGTGTTGAATACATCGTTTCTAAGACGAAGAAGAGCAGAGTCACACTCTCAATGGCGCTTATGTCCACGATCGGAGGAATATACTCCTTTTGGGATGAGATGGAGATGAAGTGTAAAAATAAACGAATATGACAAATATTAGTGTTGAGAGCACATTTTCGGGGCCGCTGAAATGAGAAGAGACATTCTCGTATGTATGTAAGAAAGTATGTATGTAGGTTTTTTTGTGAGAAGGGAAAATGCATTTACGCATGCTAGGCCTGTATGTTAAACCTGGGCATGTCGGACTAAGTCAGATGTTATTGATCACTATCGACTAAAAAACCCCTCTCTTATCTCCTTTGCCCCCGTGGGACTGCTGCTAAGCATTACTTTGCGGTGGGAGTATGTAGTCTTAGCTATAACTCAGGTATTCATGTCTTGAATTCTCTCTTTCCTTTCTCCTTGCTTGTTCTGCGTGGCGTAGTTCCTTGAGGACTTCCGCTGCGTAGTAGCTCGTTGTTTCCCACGCTTTTTCTGATTTGAGCATAATTTCCACCAAGTCCTCAATTCGCATCCGCCTACCAAGTGCAGTCTCCCATGCACTGCGAGCCGTGTTGAATGGCGGTCACACAAAGAACACATGCTCTGCGTCCTCATCGACTCCTGTGCAGTTCGGACACTCCGAGGAATCGTCATGTTTGAATTTATAGAGATATGCCGTGAAGCATCCATGACCTGAGAATATTTGAGTCAGGTAATAATTTACTTTTCGATGTTTCCTATTCATCCATATTACGAGTGGAATCAAACAATGTGTCCATCTCCCATGTGTTGACTTATCCCAAAGAAGTTGCCATCGCCGTAAACTGTCATTTCTCGCATTATTTCTCAAATATGTTGTATCGGTTGACCCTTTCCATATGTTGAGGTATTTTCGTTCCTCAGCTAGAATATGTATCGGCGGTATCCCGGCTATTGCGCAAATAACGTCCTCAGACACTTTGCGATACGCACTAGTTACTCTTAAGGCACTTAATCTGCAGACTGAAGCCACCTAGTGTCGTGATTCTTGTACTTGAAGTGCATCTGCCCAAATGGCAATAGCGTATGTGATTACTGATGTAATCACTGATGACAGTAGCGCTCTTCTTCTACGTTTCGGGCCTCCAACATTGAGTCGAGACAGTGTCATTCTGTCGACGCCTTGGCGCTTACATGCTCTGCCGGCTTCTTAAAATTAAACCGTGCATCAATTATCACTCCCAAATACCAAAGTGATGACTGGGATATGATATTATTATTTCCGACTTGGAGTGTTATTGTTTCCATCTGTTTTCTGCCAGTGACCAAAACAACCTCAGTTTTCAGTTCTGCTAACTCCAAACCAGCAGTAGCTATTGTCGGATCATTTCTAGTGTTGTTTCATTGATGTACGTCATTTCCTCCAAACATTTTGGCTACTACTAACAGGGCCACATCGTCTGCGAACGCAACTAATTTGACTCTCCTCGATAACACCAGCGTCAACAGACCAACGCACATTGTATTCAATAACAGGGGACCCAATACTGAACCCTGTTTAACGCCACTAGTGATTTTGTATTCCTTAGGGCCGTTCTCTGTATCATGCTTAAGGATTCTATCAGTAAGATAATTTCCCACTATTCTACACAAGTATCCCGGTACATTCATCTTGATTAGGGCATTCATGATGCAGTCCCATTTAGCTATATTAAAGGTATTTTTAATATCCAATGACATCATGAGGCAATGTCATCACAGTTGTATGTATGAATGTATGTTTTTAGGAGGGTGAAAAATCAGCTAACAGATGCCCTGAAGGGTCCTCACTTCAAGGGTATGTGTGGATGCAGTTGGTAGCGACACTAAAAAATACCTCTCTTTACTTCACCGCTTCCCCCGGAACCGCCGTTAGGAATTACTTGATGGGAGCTGGTTGTCAATAACAAACATTGTCTCATCCTCTCCGGAGATCGTAGCTCTTTGATAGTGTGGGCTATTCAGTTTGCTATATTGCTCCAGTTATTAGGTGATACTAATATGAGTTTCACGATGTTTTCTGGTGATAGTTCTTCGTTGAGACTCTCAGAGTTCATTTCTATCCTTTTCAAAGCGAGGGCATTAGAAAAAGATATGTTCTGCTCTCTCGGTTTCTGTCGGACATGTTGGACATAATGGGTTGTCAATCACTTTAAAGCGATGCTGATGTGCTTTAAAACACCCATGCACAGTTAGGAACTGGATTAGGTAGTGGTCCAACTCACCGTGTTCTCTTTTGGCCCATATCTCAATGCAAGGCACAAGACGATAATCCTTCGTCCTACATCTGATCACTACCATTTCGTTTTCCAAAGCGCAAATATCTTCTGCTTCTCATCTGCAGTAATTGTGTGTTGGGAAGCTTCACCGTCCTCTTTATCACGTCGATAGGTTCTGGCCCGTTCCTCTGCCAAAAGTTCAATTGGTGGTATTGCTGCCAGAACGCAAACTGCATCATAGGACACGGTATGAAAGGCACAAATGACCCGTAGTTGTACTCTACGGTAGGATATCACTTTGACCGCTAAGGAGCATGACCAAATCGGAGCGGCGTACAGTAAGATGGAAGCAACCACGCTCGAAAGTAGTTTCCGTCGGTCTTGAATAGGACCTCCAACGTTGGGCATCAGTCGCGCCAGTGCGTTAGCTACCTGTGATGCCTCCGCACTGGCATTGCAGAGATGCTCATGAAATCGCAGCCTCTCATCGATTTGAATTCCGAAGTATTTCACACAATGCTGGGACGGAATATCGCAGCCACCGACTCCGAGAGTAATGATCTCTCTTGCCTTTCGGCTGGATATGAGCACTGCCTCCGTTTTATGGTCCGGAAGGTTCAGTCCGACTGATTCCAGCCACCGGCAACCAGTAGCCACGGCATTGTTGGCTGTGAGAGTGAAGTCCTCAAGGAATTTCCCAACTACAATTGCTACTATATCGTCAGCAAAGCCATCTGTCTTCGCTTCTTCTGCAAGTCTCAGAACTCCATCATACATTATGTTCCAGAGGATAGGACCAAGAACCGAACCATGTGGAACACCGCGCGTTACCTTATACTTTCCAACCATGGTCTGTCCAGTACCTAAAATGTCTTCAATTGAGGTAATCGCCAATTATCTCCATGACGTATTCAGGCACACCCAACAATTGCAGAGCATCTAATACACACTGCCATTTTGTGGTGTTAAATACTTTTTACGTCTAGGGTGACGAGAGCGCAGTACTTTTTAGTTCCCTCTTTGCATCTTTTACCTTCAATGGCCATATGAGCTGAGTTAATGACTATATCTATGGCATCTACAGTAGATCTTGATCTCTTGAAACCGTATTGGTTTTCGGAGAGACCATGATCACCCTCCGTCAAGGTTTCCAGTCCGTTGCAAATGATACGTTCTAGTACCTTTCCCGCTGCGTCCAGCGTACAGATTGGCCGATAGGAGGATGGTTCATTTGGTCTTTTCCTTTAGGTATTAGGACGAGATTTTACAGTTTCCAAATGGCAGGAAAATCTCTTCTCGCAGACAAGGCGTCATATGTGTCCATGAAGACCTTTGGTTGACTTTGATTGACTATCCGAGAACCTTGTTAGATAAGCCATCTGGGTCCGGTGCTTTAGAGTCTTTCAATTTCTTGCAGGCCTGGAGTAGTACCTCTTTGGTGATTGGATCTTCTGAAATTGGGCCATCAGTGATGCTTGTGCACAAAATTTCAGTGTTCGTTAGTTGATTTGGGAATACTATTCTTTCCAGGAGCTGAGGGCAAGCAGGAGTAGTAGATAGGCCCATTAATCTAGCAATTACAATTTTGTATGGCCTACCCCATAGATCACAGTCCACCTCACTGCATGGTTCTTTCCAACCACGCTTCTTGCTGATTTTAATCGCCTTTCACAGTGTTCGCTTGGCTTCCTTGTGCTCGTCGTTCAGACTGTCATAGCTTGGACTCCCTCTTGCTCGTTGAGCGAGCCTTCGAGTGCGATGACAATGCCTCTGGAGTTCAGCTATTTCCTCATTCTACCAGTTCACCGGCTTTCGATACAGTTTTTCTGATCTTCTCGGCATTGATGCATCACAGGCATTCGCTAAACAGACCAATAGTTGTTCAGGTCTTTCTTCCTCATTTCCGGAGAGTGTAATACTGCCATCTAGCATGGTTATAAACATCTCCCAATCGAAGGAGCGTATATTCGAGGAGACACCATGCCTCTTCCCAACCTTGCCACCTTTAACCCGTTCTTCTACTTCATACACAATAGCCTGGTGGTCACTATGCATATAGAAACCTCCAACTTTCCCAGACATAATTCTTCTAACCAGGCAGTCACTCGCAAAGGTTAAGCTGGGAATTGAACTGTAACCGTTTCTAATAAAAGTAGGAGTGGATCCTAAATATACGTTAACGTTGTCGCCAGTGGCAAATGTGCCAAGAAGCGCTTCGCCTCTCTCTTTAGTTGTTTTACTTTCCCAGACTGCCGCCCAAGCATTAAAGTCGCCAGTGATGACCTCTGGCGTGTGCGATCATGGTCATGGACCTCTGGCGTGTGCGATCACCTGGTCCGATAAGGTCTTATGTTGGTTAAGTGATATATTTGGGGTAAACGAATAAACCATTTACCTTCTTCCAGACGTAGCCATCGCAGTGTGTCTGCATATATTCTTGAATGTGGAGATCTTCACAGACCCAGATTGCTGCGCAGCATGTTGCGTCAGACTTCCATTTTGGCGAGTCTATTTCCTTGTATTGCTTACAAACTATTGCAATATCAGTGTTTCGCTCACACACAGTTTGCATTAATATATATTGTACTGCTTCGCATTGATTACGATTAAGCTGGATAATCTTCATCGTCCGTTTCTCTGCGCAACGCGTAAGATTCCGAGGTAAAACGGACATTTTGGGCCGCCCGAAGCATGACCTTTGTATATTTTTTCGTGACGAAGGAAACAGTTTGGAGACTTAGTGCAAGCCTTCGTCCTATCGGGGCCCTTGCAAGTCCGAGCAATGTGCCAGAAAACCCGCTCTTGTAGCACCTGGAAACGACAAACTTCTTCCGGACTCGATTGTTCACCCAGCCAATTCTTATCTTCCCCACATCGATAGCCTTGCAAGCAAAGTTTGCCGGAAGGCTAACTACAGTTGTTTGAGTGCCGCAATACATTTTGCGAAGCGATTTGACAACCACTTGAACTCCCTCAATACCTTCAGGATTCTTCAAAATTCCCGTTCTGATGTCCTCTCGTGTAGTGAGCTCATCGAGGTCTTGGAGCTCAAGGGACACCTTAGGGGTGAGAGTTTTTTACCTCAGCTACCCCACGAGCTTCGCCGCCGGAACTGTCTTAAACCGGTCAACCTTTCGGTCTGCTGTCCTATAAAATTCCAGCATCAAGTCGCCGGATGCCCTCTTCCGGATCCTGGCAACATTTGCGCCCAGATCTTGAAATTCTGGTGCCTCCTTCATACGCCGAAGGATCTCGGCATAGGACTGACCCTCCACCGGTTTCTCGATGGGTTTTCTTCTTCTTGGATCCTACTATCTGTCAAACACTTTCCTGTTGGACAGTTTGCGGTACCATTGCCGTCGCGTTAGTGGTCACGGGCACTTCTGAGGTCTTGAACCTTGGATGGTCGTACGACTACTGCTTACACAGGAATATATTTTTCTTCCTTGCTGGCTTCAAGGTTTCTGGTTACCTGGACGACATCTGGATTTTTTCCTTCAGTCGCTAGGTCATCATTTGTCAGTGCTTCCATGACAGCTAGCTGTATTTATGAGAATGTATGTTTGAGAATGAATGTATGTTTGAGAATGAATGTATGTTTGAGAATGAATGTATGTATGAGAATGAATGAAGCGAAATACCACTCACTGAGTAATCTCAAAATCTCAGAAACTACAAAACTACAAACTTACATGAAATTTTGAAGATATATTCCATTTATGGTGTAGACATCCACTAAGAGAGGATTTTACGAAAATCCACCGTCTGTATATATAACTATTTATTCTATTTCATTTCAAAATTTTACTTGTTTATCAAAATCAAAAACACCGGAGCTATGCTGCACTCGTTAGGACATCCTTTGTTTTTTTCTTTTATCAGACTGCTCTTTTCCACATGCTACACAGTTCCCTGAGCGAAGTAGGAATTCGTGTATCTACATTTCTTCTAGAATTATATTAGATGATGCATTATCGAATGTTCCGCACACATCTAGAAACATTACGAATGCCCATTTGCGTTTTTCAAATTGTGTAATGTGTCCGCAGTGCTCTTGTTCACTCCGAAGCCATATTGATGCTCACAGAAAATCCTCTTTTGCTCTATCCACGTTTTATTCTCCATTCACTTATCTAGAATGTTTTCAAATGTGAGCATAAGAGTAATTGAGATGTTAGTTTACTATCTCTATCCCCACTTTCCAGGAACACTGTACTCTCCTAACCTTTGTATTGGGAACGTACCAGATATAATATACGAGTTGTATATTTGAAGATTGGCTAACCTGCTCCTGGCGTTAGCTCGGTCGTGAATGAGCTCTCTCTATTTTTCAGTTTAATATTTCTCATTATTTTATTTTTTCAAGTTTTTGTGATTCAGTAGTTGTATTTAGATCCTAACTTTCATTGTAGTGTAAAATTCTTTGTTTTGTGTGAGTGTTAAGTAAACAAACACTAAAATCATTTCCCAAGATTTTCAAACCTAACGGGGCGAATATAATTTCATATTGTTTTCATTCAAGTGCTTTATTTAAAGGTGTGATAAAGTTTACGTAATTACAAACGGAATCATAAATTTAACTTCTTAGTGGATTAAAATTAATTACTTTGGTGTTTTTAGATTTTCTGGTGTGTATACTATTACATCATTATTAACTTATAAATAACGTACTCTATTGTTGCACTGCTCAAGTTTCGTCGCCGTAAATATAATTATTCCAATATTTTACCATTTGTTTTGATCCTTTTTGTAGTTATTCATTACACTCGAACATAATATTGCCGTAGTTATTGTCGAATTAATTTATCTGCAGAAGTCGTCCTAAATTTGTCATTTTGTTGACGGTTTGTTTATTTACTTATTTAAACCCTGCCCTATTGTTGCACCCAAGTTTTCGTCATCATAATTTCATAGAATTATTACATCATTTTACAGTTCGTTTTTCTTGATTCTTTCGTATTTATTTACATTTTAACATAATATAGAGTAGTTTTTGTCGAATTAAATAATCTCCAGTGGTCGCCCTAAATAATTATTTCAATAATTTTTGTCGTCGGTTTGTTTATATATTTAATTTATTTAATATCTCATATGTAACTTGCCGTAATAAATATATTATTATACTAATATCCTTCATTCAGTGTTAGTTGTCAGTTTTCGTGTATTCTCATTTGCTTTTGTCGTGAAGTTGCTCACTAACTTACAATGGACACTATCGCATTCCTCAACTCATTCAAAGCTGATCTTCAGAAGGCGTACAATAACTTGTCTGCTCCTGGTGTTAGCTGCGGTTGTAAATGAGCTGTCTCTGTTTTTCAGTTTAGTCTTTTGAATTATTTTATTTTTTCGAGTTTTTTGTGATTCAGTAGTTGTATTTAGATTCTAACTTTCATTGTAGTTTAAAATTCTGTGTTCTGAGTGAGTGTTAAGTGAAAAAACACTAAAAACATTTCCTAAGGTTTGACCCAACGGACCAAATATAATTTCATATTGTATTCATTCAAGTGCTTCATCCTTTGAGGTGTGATAAAGTTTACGTAAGTACAAACGGAATCATAAATTTAACTTCTTGATGCATTAAAATTAATTATTTTGCTGTATTTAGATTTTCTGGTGCGTGTACTATTACATCATTATTAACTTACAAATAACGTACTAAGGGCTCTAATAACCTCGATTTTGACGAGCCCTAAAGCCCCACAAAAAAAGAAACGTACTCTATTGTTGCACTGCTCAAGTTTCGTCGTAAATATAATTATTCCAATATTTTACCATTTGTTTTCGTGATCTTTTTGTAGTTATTCATTACAATCTAACATGTTATTGTCGAATTAATTTATCTGCAGTTGTCATCCTATATTATTTCTGTCATTTTAGTTGTCGGTTTGTTTATTTACTTATTTAAACCCTGCCTCATTGTTGCACTCAAGTTTTCGTCGTCATAATTTCATAGAATTATTACATCATTTTACAATTAGTTTTTCTTGATTCTTTCGTATTTATTTACATTTTAACACAATATACGGTAGTTATTGTCGAATTAAATAACCTGCAGTGGCCGCCCTAATAATTATTTCAATCATTTTTGTCGTCGGTTTGTTTGTATATTTAATTTATTTATAATAATAAATTTATTGTCAAAAAACAGTACAAACTGCAACTTCCGTAGTAATAAATATATTATACTAACATCCTCCATTCAGTGTTAGTTGTCAGTTTTCGTGTATTCTCATTTGCTTTTGTCGTTAAGTTGCTAACTATCTCACAACAATGGACACTATCACATTCCTCAACTCATTGAAGGCTGATCTTCAGAAGGTGTACAATAACTATTGACACACGAATCAGTGCGTTGGAAGAGGTCAATAAGAAAACGATCGGCGGTTGGACTACAGTTAGGAATTCTCGCCGTCCTTCCAACTGCTACCACCCGGTTAGACCAACGATACATGCACCAACCCAACTCTTCACTCAGAATAGGTTTAGTGTGTTAGGTGACATGTCCCTGTTTCCTCCCTTACCCACTCGTTTCATCCCCTCCCGCCCAGTACCCAGACCTATTCATACACCACGCACTGGTAAGCACAGCCGCCCAAAACCACGTAAAATAGTGCTATCCAGAGATGAAACCAACACTTGCACATTCCTACACCTCCTCCTGCTCCTACCTCATCTCCTCCTCCACCTTCCTCTGCTTCTACCTTATCTCTTCCACCTCCCTCTGCTTCTACCTCATCACCATTTCCTCTTCCAATCTCCACACCCATTTCTTCTCCTGTCCCCGTTCTTTCACCTACTGCTTCCTCATCTCGCACGTCCTCATATATTCCTCCTGCCGCCCCCATACACAGTTACAACTTGCGCTCACGAGTGCGATGTGGTACTCGAAGGTGACAATCGCGTTCAGGTGCAGTGTGCGGGCTTGATCCGGAACTAGATGCTGTACCAAATTCAAATTCCTCTCCACAATCTAACGTCGATTCCATTTCTCTTGAGTCACCAACTCTTTGCGAAAATAAAATAATTATATTTCATCATAATGTCCAATCCCTTTCAAACAAATTGACAGAAATTGAAATTCTGGTACACGAAAGTCGATTCGATTTGCTATGCCTCACAGAGCATTGGCTTTTAACTAAGAACATCAACGATACTGTTATTTCTAATTATTATTTAGCAAGTTCTTACTGTCGGCAAAATTTTAACGCCAAAAATCCCCACGGAGGTACGTGTATCTACGTTCGTAATGATATTTTATCTTCTCCACTGACAGGCTACGAGAACTTCTGCGTAGATATTGTGTTCGAATTTTCTGCAGTTAATCTGACCGACACCGGTATTGTTGTTTTGTGTATTTATAGACCTCCTCAATCAGATCTTGACATATTTTTTCGGAACTTCGAAAATGTTTTAGAACATATCGCACATAAATCTACTAAATCTATCGTTATATGTGGTGATTTCAATATCGATTTCTTGAGTACATCCGACTCTGCACATTCACCAGTTAATCGATTCAAGAATCTTATCGACTCCTTCAACCTTATTACTACGATAAACGACCCCACTCGCCTCTCCGGCTCATCTCAAACATTGCTAGATCAAATTATATTCAACAATGGAATCTCGCATCTCTCTGAAGTGTTTATCGCCGGATACAGTGAACACCTTGCTCAAGTATTGACAATTAATAACTCTTAACCTCTTAATAATTAATAAACTAAAACCTCTTAAAATCCTTTACAAATTTACAAGAGATTTTAATGACAAATCCATATTTATAAATTATTTGCGTGAAGAAACATGGAAAGATGTTTACAATTGCCAAAATACTGACGACAATTTCAATGTATTTAACTCAATATTCCTAAAACATTACAACTCTAGCTTTCCCATAAAACGCAAGTTAATTGACACAAAGAAATACAGTAGATGGATCACCCAAGGGATAAGAATTTCTTCAAAAAACAAACGCCGTTTATATTATCTTTCAAAACGCTATAACCAGCCACCCGAATTCCATAATTATTTTCGTAAATATAAGACTATTCTTCGAAAAGTAGTCTATGCAGCTAAAGTAATGGAAAACGACAGGCATATACTAANTAAAATCGAATAACCGGATGACAGCCATGTGGAATATTGTTAACAATTACACGTCAATTTCTGAAATCGCAAAGAAAATGTTTCTTTACTAAACGATGGCAAAATCGTATCAAATCCTCAGGACATCGCAAGTTTGTTTAATTCTTACTTCTCAGAAGTTGGTAAAATAACGAACTCAATATATCCAAATCAATGTCCTCCAATTATATCCACCCACGTACCCAATTCTATGTTCACTTCCGAAACTAACGCCAGTGAAGTCATAAGAATCATCAGAAAAACAAATTTTCAACAGGCATAGATGATATACCTGAGTCTATTGTGAAATTTTCGTCCCACGCTATATTAAATCCACTCATAAATATTTTTAATAGCTCTTTATCGTAAGGGGTGTTTCCCATATTTAAGAGAGCTAAAGTGAAACCTTTACACAAGAAAGGAAACAAACTTAATATTGGAAATTACCGACCAATATCTCTACAACCCAATTTGTTAAGACGGAATTACTGAAGTGCCATCCTTGCCACAGAACAGTCTCGTTCACGAACACATTACTCGCAATAGTAATAATATTCATCGCCCAAGAATGTCAACCACTCTTTGCCAAAAAGGACCATATCATTCGGGAATCGTTCTATATAATTCCATGCCCATGAATATAAAAGATATTATGAAATTCTATCTCTTGAAATCCGCGGTTAAAAACTACCTCCTGCACCAGTGCTTCTACACTGTAAAAGAATTTATTGATTTTAANGTGTACTCAACTTTGGCACGGTTGTGTACATTAATTCGAGTAACCCTATCCTGGCCCGGGTATTGCTCCTGTTTTTCTTTGGGTAGAGGCGGATTTCTTATACAGGTTCTCTAGTCTTTGTCTGGGGGCATGTTTAATGTAATAATAAATCGTGAATTTAGAGTTATTTCAATTCTTAAAATTCTTTTGGGCTACATTTTTGTGGTTCATTTTAATGTGTACAATGCTTGTGAATAGCAGTGTTATAAAGACTTCATCTAGCGGATACCAATCTGACGTAATCCCGTCCTGCTGTCATTTAGGGTAGACCCATCAATTCTTTTCTAGGACTCGTTCGAATAATTTTCGTTTGCTTCTCCTAATTATTTTTCCGTTTTCCATTTTTATTACAGCAAAGCTACTTCGTTCAATACCGTTCTTCTTCAGTTCGTATTTGACCTTTCTCAGTGTCTGGAACCTTGATGATTCCACTGAAGTGCACAGCATACTACATCGTTTTGTCCTTTTCCAAGGGTATGCCCTATTCAGGAACATTTTATCTTTGTATTTCAACATTGACATCCTATGTTGTTTGTGCTATGCATAAGATTTTCGCTGCTGATAACACTTGGCCACCATATCTGCAAGATTTAACGTAGGCATGTATTTATGAATACCTGGAGTTTCCTTTTGGTGTCTTCAGAAGTGAGCCAAGTTTCACAACAGTAGAGTAAAAAAGATTTCACACGAGTTAAAGATCTTTATCTTTGTATATTTCAGAATGTTGAGAGAACGCCACTCATTTTTCAGCATCGAGAATGACTCTGTTGCTTTTTGTATTCTGGCTTTGATATGCTTTCGGGAACCACTATCCGTATCTATAACACTACCAAGGTAGACAAATTCATGTATAGAGCTATTTGATGTTCTATATACAGAGGGGTGTTTGGTTTACCATTAATCTCTCTTCTTTCGTTTTTGGTACATTTACTTTTAGACCTACTTTTGCAGATGAATTTGGTAGATCGTCCAATTTGTCCTCCGTGTGTTTGTGTGAATGAGGGAGGAGTCACACATCGTCTGCATAATCGAGGTCTTCTAGAGAATTATTCAAGTTCCAAGTTACACCTCTTCTACCTTTGGTGGTAACATTATTCATTGCGCACTCAAGATACAGCATCATAATAATTTTGGTCTTAATAATCATGATGATGCTGTATCTTAGACGCGTCATTTTGTGTAAAATGTGTATGGTCACCATGGGGATAGTGAAGTAAACATGTGTCTGGGTAAACAATATATACAGTAGAACCTCGATTATCCGGGGTAATGGGGGGCAGGGGTCGCACGGATAAATGAAAACCACGGTTAATCGAGACACTTTATTTAATGAATTATGTACATAAACATATATATGTGTGTAGAATGTCACGTTATCATGGGTTGAAATAAGGAGTAATTAGTCTTCGTTTCTTGCTGTTTGAAATGATTTTCCTTACTTCATTTCTAATATTTCTCAAATTCATTACGTCCAGGAAGTAAAAAAAATATTGGTACCTGAGGGTCTCTGTCTCTAAGTTTCGAGGAACCTACGTACAACTTTGGAAATGGTAGGAAGTAGTTGGATTTATATATGATAATACATTTATTGTCATAAAAGCAGTGCAAACTGCGTATGACGACGTGGAGGACAATTATGTAATTTACTCTATAGTAGAAATTTTAGTTGAAATTCTTTTTATCGACGGAAGAGTGAGCACCACGGTTAATCGCGAACACGGTTAATTGAGGTTCTGTTGTATTTTTCTTTATTGAGCCCTGTTGATCTCTAAAATAAATAGTCGAAACGTTGGCAAAATGACATAATTTTGTCATTTATTTGTCTGGCCTAAATGAAAACCAATCCCCATTAAAGTTTTTCCATTTATCTTCAACAGTAGGAACATCTTCTACGGCCCCTTTGCTGTATATTTTTTGATCACGTGTGCATCAGCTAAAAATTTAGTAAGTCACTCCTAGATGTCAGAAATCGAAGAGGAACTGACGTAAACAGTGACATCATTTGATAACTGCTAACATCCGAGTGAAGACTAGAGCTATCAAGAAGTCAGAACAGAGGAAGAGGACGTATTTTATTGAAAAGCTCAGGGACCCGGAACAGAAGAGGGAATTTATGGGGGAACATGTTTACATTTATTCCTCACGTCATGATATTTTATGAATTTCTCGAAGTAATTGTTCTAATTAATCGAATTGATCACTATTCTTGAATAAATCACAAATCGCTGTCAGATCAATTTACTGTTTTAATTATAAGGCTACTCGCGTGACAATTGATGCCTAACATCGTCAATAACACACCCCCACAAAAAATCTCTGTACCAGACCCGGGTATATGGTTTTGACGTATTTTTTGATGCTGAGAACGATGCCGATGTCCCCAGAAAGATCCATCTTGTCAATTTTTAATTATCGCCGAATTACCTCTGCAGATTTTAATGAAAAAAATGACAATTTTGCAAGTAACGTGGAGGTGACTTGGTTGCAAAACACGAAGGAAAAAGCTAATAGAACATTATTTGTGCTAGGATTCATTAAAATTTTAAACAAAATTATCCGGGGTTCGCAACTGTTGAAGTTTAATGTTTGATGGAAACTCCGCACAAAGTGTAATAACTCGGATCATCCTGTTACTTTGCCAGATGATAGAACAGAATACGCCAAGTAAAGTATCTTATGGAGGCGGAAAAGCCTAAACGCTCATTTTTTATAAATTGAGTATAAATTTCGCTTATTCAAAGATGTGTATTGCGTCAATAAACTTGGGTTACGCTGAATTTAGTTTCCATAAGATTTTACTTTCTCGCTCCTGTAGGGTATGAATATTCATCGGTTATTTGCTTGGAAAATTATTTTTTTATTGTTCTTTGTCACTTTACCCTCTAGGACGCGTTACATTTAAAATTGCCATTTTTTTTCATTAAATCCTGCTGAGATAATACGGCGATAACTAAAAATTGACACAATGGATCTTTCTGGGAACATCGGTATCGTTCTCAGCATAAAAAAATACGCCAAAACCATATACCCGGGTCTGGTACAGAGATTTTTTGTGGGGCTGTGTAATCTATGAGATAGTGACCAGGAATCGTCTGGATCTATCTTGGAATCAGTTACCTATTTGGTTATGGAAGTCAAGGTTGAGTTAAACCAGTTTAACAAGTATAATTTAGTTTAATATAATAATATGAAAGCTAATGAATATAGTTACAATTAAAATGAAAATGACTTCCTTAAAATAGATTAGATAAATAGTAAACATATCGAACAAGATGTTAGAAACGATTCAAATGAAACCCTAAATTATCATAATTTTTGTTCATTAATTTTCTTTTTTAAAGCTTGATTCCAACTGTCACTACATAGTTTTTAAATTCATTTTGTTGATCTTATTGTCTATTTACATATCTCACCTCTGTTACAATATTACAAGTCATTAAAACAAACCGGACAATACGGAAGAGTACATCGGTCATGTTGCGTGTTCCGATATGAAGCCTTGCTCCTACGGTCCTGTGCGTGGCGCGCTTGATTCGTGGCCAGGCCATGCGGCCTGGGCATGTTGGCTGTTCCAACGGCGCGCAGCCTGTTGACGGGTGCACGGGTAACACTCAGTATATCCTCCAGTCTTTAAGTATGAGCTTTTACTAATAATTCATGAAAAAAGGACGGGTCACCCGACCTTCAATTCCAACAGTTAGAAAAACGGACAGATTTCTGCCTTCAGGCGACATGGCACGCCTTACAACGGGCCGATGGAACGAGGTTTGTATGAGCAGCGAGACGTACTGTGATTTTTTCCTCTGCTCCGCTGGTGCTGCTTAGCTGTTAAATTAACCCTTTCTAGGTTCAAATGATGGTGTTATGCTTCAAAGAAGCCAATTTTTTTAACTAACTGAAACGTATACATAATAGATTTTTAAATAATTTTTTGTGTTATTTTGTAATGTCTGTTAAAAAATGTTCCTTGTGTCACAAAAAATTGTAGATTACTTTCGTTTTGTAATCACATCTTTAGACCTATAAGAGAAGTTACTTACATTAATTTTAATATCAGTTTTTTTTAATTATTAAACATTTTGATTAACAATAATGAAGAATGTTTTGAGTACTTAAATATTTACTTTATCGCAGAAGGAAAACTAAATTAGTCTGAGCTCTCTTATGAGTAAGTTTTATTCTTTGTACATATATCATACTGTTGTAAATGTTTCAAGATCATACTTCAAAAATTATGACACCAGGAATGTTTCAGATTCTCTAAGTTGCTGTGAAAACTAGTTTTCAGATAAATGATACTCTTCTTCAGCCTTGGTACATGTTGTTGCACTTTATTTGTTGTTCAAACCAAGCAGAAGTAAATTTCTTTTCAATATTTTTCTTATCTACCCAAGATTTTTTGCTGTGCCTTTTTCTTCCAAGCTTGTTAGACCTTATTATTTACATATTTAAATTGTTATTTGAATAGTATTAAATATATATAATAACAAAACAAGTACCCTATCAAAATAGCGTGGAAAACTATGACCTAACCTAAAACATCATTACTTACTAATAGTTTACACTTGTAGTGGAAGAAACAATAAAAACCGAAGGAAAACTGAAAATAGCGAAATAAAAATAAATGCATGTAAATATAATTCAGAATACGCTACAGAAACGTTTACAAGAACACTATTATATAGTCAAATTTTCCGTCTGCATGTTTACTTAATACCGAATGAAACGTTACATTTTATTTCAATTGTGTTCTTAAGTAAATATGTGTCTGTGTTTTTAAAATAAGGTCGTTTTATTCGGTACTATTATACGTAACCTAACACAAAATCGTTACATACAGGATCGAGCTCACTGTAGGTTTCACACACTGATTTCAAGCGCTCAAATGTCCTTCAGAGTTCTGCATAAAATTCCTTCAAAAGACGCCGGGAAATTCAAATATTAGTGTATAGGAAAGAACACAGTGTGAAAAAACGGGGCGTGACACATAGCGCGCATGGACATTTAAAACATCCTGAAACCATCGGTTTGGTCATTTAAATGCGTCACAGACGAATCAGACTCTGGGACATTAATCTACAAAGTATAATTATATTTATAGTGATAAAAAGCAAAAATTGAATTTTTCAACAAATTTCATCAGATTTCTTCACTGGTACCTCCCCTAAAATGTCAACTAGATTTCACAACCAGTTGATATTTGTATCCGTAGTGAAACATTAAGGAGGAAGTGCCTAAAAGTAGCAAGAACCACAATGCAAAAGCTGTTGGTTTTCGCTTTCCAGTTACTCCGCAACTGAGATATCCCATTTTATTGAGAATGGAAAAGTTTTGTCTTTTTATGTTGCACTCATTCTCATCTTTTGATGTAAGAGAACATTGGTAACTTGTCGAGAACCCTGAAAAAAGTATACCCTTCAAGGGCTTAAATAAGTAGAGAATGCTATTTTTGATTTTCGTATCAGCAGTAGAGGGAGATCCCATGTAATCTGTAAGAAAATGTTGGGGGGGAAGGGACTTACATCTGCATTTGCTTCCAAGTTACATTGTTCCATATGTGTATCTCACAAATTTAATATACAATTCTGTGTCAAATAAATTACATTGCATATGTTTGTTTTAATTTTTAATAATTTTGTGTTTCACAGAACAGTTTTAATTTTAGGATTTGGCATATTTTGCCTAGTTACTATGAGTTGCTACACTGGTCTTGTTATTTATGCTATGTTTTCTTCTTGTGATCCAGTATCTATGAAGGTATGAATATTATTAACCTTATAATTTATGATTAATGGCGATAAATTATTAGAAAATGTCTACAAATGCATATTTCCAGGTTATTGGAAAACCTGATCAACTATTACCTTACTTTGTAATGGAAATCACTGAAAATGTTCCTGGGCTTCCTGGTTTATTTGTATCAGGAGTATTTAGTGCTGCTCTCAGGTATGTGGTTTATAAAGTAATTGATAATGATAATAACAATCATAATAGTATATTTATTGTAAAAAGAAGCAGTTACGAACTATATATTGAATATTAACCCTTAAAAAATTCCTTGATCTTAATGAATATTAACCCTTAAAAAAGTTGTGTGCTCCAGTTCAATGTCAACAGGTCTGAATTCTATGACAGGAGTTATTTTCCAAGATCTTGTTCGTCCCTGTCTTAAACAATCTATATCTGAAGCAAGAGCTAGTTTCATTATGAAAATTATGGTTTTTATCATTGGATGTATTTGTGTGGGAGCAGTGTTCCTGGTTGAAAAGATGGGTACTCTAATTCAAGTAGGTATCAATAATACATAATTTAATTTTTGTCATGGTTTCTTCATGCACTTTTAATAACAATTTTAGGCTGGTAAAAGTTTGTCTGGAATCACTGCTGGGGCTCTACTAGGAATTTTTTCTCTGGGAATGTTTTTCCCATGGGCCAATTCTAAAGTAAGTTAAGAATTAATTTGTTACAATATTAAAGATGAAAAATATTTTGCATTCAACTCCTCTCATGCTTTAGGGTGCTCTTTGTGGAGGTGTAGCTAGTTTTTCTCTAGTTGCGTGGATTTCATTGGGTTCACAAGCAGCTATTGCCTCTGGTCGCTTGACTTTCCCCAAGAAGCCTATATCTGTAGAAGGTTGTGATCATAGTTCTCTCAACAATACCATTCTGGATATTGTCAAAACAAACATTCCGTAAGGACCATTTAATTAATTTCAATTATAGAGGAATGACACACGAATCACTGAACTCGGATAGTTTTTTTTTAATTGAATGCTTTCATAGTATTTGTACTATATATGACATTATTGTTTTAGTGACAATGAACTATTTCTATTGTACAAGATGTCGTACTTGTGGTATACTTCCATTGGAGTATTTACTTGTATTATTGTGGGTCTGATAGTCAGTTTTCTTACTGGAGCAAATGATCCTTGTGAAGTAAATCCCGATCTACTGACTCCTGTAATTCATCGATGGTTACCCAAGAAAATAAAAACAGTTGTGGAAGAATCGAAGTCAGAGGAACAAAAGTTCATACATTACACAGTTGAGTCTTGCAAATAGAATTCTTAACTCTCAGCCAGCTCTCAGCTACTTTGATACAATTCTTATTGTCTCTTTCTGTTCTAGGAAAATAATGAATTGAAGTTAATACAGTCCAAATATGAAGACATAAAGGATTATGCAACAAATGATTAAAACAGGATGGTTCAAACTAACTATAAATATGAGAACTTTTTTCTATTTTTGTTACTCCCTAAATTGGAGTAAAATAGAATCTATTTTGAATCAAAAGAGTATTTTCATGAACAGTGTTTTTTTTCTTGTCCTGTATGCTATTAGAGTGCCTCTGGCATCCAGTATTATTCCATTTGAAATCAAGATAATTTGTCTTCTTATTAGATCATTGTAGTTTCATACCCCTGAATTTGATTTCTATTGGTTAATACAGGGTTTGGTTTACTCTTTTGTTGGATGACTAGATACAACTGTATAAAAGCCGCAAATATCTTTGTGTTGATTCTTATGGAAAAGAACATCACTTTGATATGATTTTTGTGAGTTGAAAATTACCTTTAGATGTATTTCACTGAGTTATACAGCAATAAATGTGTTTCTAAAAGAAATTGTACAACAGTATTATTTTATGGTTCAAGAAGAAAGAAATAGTTGTACTTTTACATGTTTGAGAAAAATAATATCTTGAAAAATGAACTTTTGTTTTAATTGTGTTTTTTCCTCGTGGAATTTGTTAATTTTGACTTTGACTGAGAGTGCATTTTGATGTTGAGGTTTTTTAATTTTCTTGCCTCACAAACTTTTTGAGGATAATGATATGAATGATTGTAAGTTTTCAATTTTTACGAACTTATTCAGACTTAAAAATTTGCGACCCATCAGGTGATACATAAATTGTACATTATCTTAGTAATGTGTCATGAATGAAATTATATAATATTTAACAAGAGAAAAAATAAAAACAATAGGACAAAATAACAGAAACCATACATAGCAAAAGTATATATAATAAACTTTACTTATCATTAAATTAAATTAATTAAATTAAATTAAATTAGATTAAATTAGATTTATTGTCAAAAAACAGTACAAACTGCGTATGACCACGTGGAGGGAAAAAAAACTAATTTACTCTCCGGAAGCAAGCAAGGGACCATCCCATCAATTCCGATCAAGGGCCCTAAGGCAGAGGCGGATTCAAAAATTTCAGCAAAAGTTCCTAGATAAGATAAAAAGTTAGCTGCGAGTTATAATACATATATAATGTCAATATGTTTGTAATTTAACGCAAATATGTTTGTAAATTTACATGTACAAGTTATTATCGAACTATAGATTATTCTGAGTATAGTGTTTAAAAATCATAAGAATTGAAATAACACTAAATTCACGATTTATTGTTACAATAGACACGCCCCTAGACAAAACCTAGAGAACCTGTGTGATAAATCCGCCTCTACCAAAAGGAAAAGCGGAGAAAAACCCGGGCCAGGATGGGGCTACAGATTAATGTACACAACCGTGCCAAAGTTGAGTACACATAAAACTAAATTAATATGAGCCATAAGACAACACAATCATGCAAGGAAATAGTTTTTGAAATTGTTATAAGTTGTTTAAAAAGTACTACAGCAATAGCGTGATAAAGTACAAGACGAATTTAACTTTTGTTAAAATAAATACATTCTTTTACATTGTAGAAGCACTGGTGCAGGAGGTAGTTTTTAACCGCGGATTTGAACAGATTCAATTTCATAATATCTTT
>NNCF01137721.1:0-18268 GCA_002313205.1 Laupala kohalensis
TAAGCTAGCATTCATTTGTTTAGCAAACTATGTGTTTGCAAGATCTTTGGCCCGTGTGTACCTTCTCCGAAGAGGTAACTCGACCCGCTTAGATATTAGAAAAGTCCCATGCATGTTTAGTGAGAAACTGACAGTTTCCCATTATTTAAGGAATAATACAAGTAATCCGGGCTTCGGAGATCATGATGTCACGTTCATGGAACTATCACTCTGTGAATATTAAATCTACAAAAATGAAGGAAAAACACACTGAAATTACATGTTTTTATATTAGATTTTAGTTTTTCAATTCAATTTTTGCCCCCCCCCCCATTTTTCGCTTACGTGTGTAGTTTTCGAGCTATTTGCAAAAAAAAACAATGGACATATTGTCGCGTTGGTCGTTGCTATATATATTTTCTGCATTGTCTTTGTCCCAACGTCGGGAGAGGATAGGTCCAAGAGATAATTATTAGAGTACTCGCGTGGCAATAGTTAGAGTAATTCCCTATTCAGACTTTGGCGTTTGGTTAATAAAACATTGACACATATAAACTATAACAAAGGTTTAATAATTGAGTTCGCAAATAAGCTCGAGGAGAGCTTATAATTAAAAAGTTATAATAATGCTTCCATAAGTAAATGATTACATAGTTATGCTGAATGCCCTTATCGGAGCGAGAGATCAATATATTGCATTAACATGTAAGAAAAGACTAGTAAGGACGTCAGGGTCCATTAGACTGTTCCATATGCTTCCAATTACCGTCAATACCGATCGTCATCTGAACTGTTGTCGGCTGCGCTCCGTGAAGTAGCGCAGGACGCTTCTTGCGCCCCGTCGCCGACACACCCGGCCTCGGGCACGTCACATCGTCTCCAGCGAGTTCCCCATGGAAGAGATGATGATCAAGAAGAAGAAGTGAAGAGAGCTCGGATGGGCGGTCACCAGCTTAAGTAACCGTGAGGGGTATGCGGGGGGATTGGTATGTAACTTCCCGAAAGCGCAACGAACCCTGGAACCCACCCTCATAGGGGTGGGGGATTCCATGTGGATATTTGAATGTATTGAGGAGCTCTTCATGGTAGGAGAAGACATAGGGAAGGGAATCGTTGCACACGGTTCTACGATAATTAGTGGAGATGGTAATGCGTTGTCTTATGCATTTAAATGCAATTAAGAAAACTGAGGGAGTAACGTCACATAGAGGGGGTCACAGAGTGCAGTAGCGTGGCGAGTCATACTCGTGTGTCATCTCGGGTCTGACCGCATAGAAAGATAGGTGCCCTGGGAACCTCACCACAGAGATGAGACAAACAGGAAAAGGTTCTTATCTTTCGCGACTGACGCCACGGAGTTCCGTCTGGCGAGTCACGATTAAAATGACACTAACTATTTAAACTATCAATTTAAACATCAACCCTGGAAAGATATTATAAAACTCTTGCATAATGTCAGCTTTGCGTAATATTATAAACCTTTGCGTAATGTCAGCCCCGTGACAATATGCTTTCCCTTGCTCAATAATTGCACACTTTAGTCGTATCTAAAAAATTATGGACTTTTGGAAAGGTATATAACGTTGATTAAAATTAACTTCTTATCCCTAGGTCCGAGAAAAGGGGTGGGTCCTACCCTCCGGCGGTGAAGCAGTCAAAAAGTTTTAAACTTTTTACAAGAAGCCTTTCTTAACAGAAGTCAAAAGTTTTATTCAATTATCTAGAGATAACTCAAATTCTAGAGGTAACACAGGCAAGTGATAATTTGACTCCCGTGTTAAAATGTTTAACATTAATGTTCAATGTGACTGTAACGCGCTTTCAAATCTTGCGAACACTTGGAGGCGAGTCGGCCCACGTCCTGACAGGGGACATAAGGTTCTCAAGTATTCATTTTCTTACACCTTTCTTTTCTCTATCTACCTCGTTTTTCACTTTTATCTCTTTTTATCTTCTCTACTGAGCTCTGTATGCTGAACGCTCACCCATGTGTTCGCTGTGCCTGGCGACCCGAGTCGGAGGGAATAGGTGTCCTGGCACGACCCTGCGGGTATCCGTATGCTAGTGACTGTCCAATACGTTAGCTAGCTTTGGTCTCGTCTTCTTCTAGACGAGCAATCTGGGACTAACCCACCCTCCATCAATCTGCTCGGACGATCTCTGACTGAATCCCTGGGTAAGAGGGGATCGCCGCTATATTCCCGTGGACACACAGGCACCGCAGTGGGGTGTCACCTTGTTGAACTCCGTGGAGGGTGGAGAACACGGGGTTAAAAATAAGACCATTAGTATAGCAAATTTATTCCCCCTTTGCTTTCTTCCTCTAGGAAGAGATTAGTTAATGAATCTGTTCATTTTACCAGTTTTTTGCAAGGACAGCGACCGGCCGACCAAGCCTCGCTTCCTTGTTATGAGACGAATTGAAGAAGGTAAGATATTTAAGTTAGTCAGTCAGTCACGTCTTGCGAAAGCAGTCGACGTGACATTTGGGAAAATTCTATCTGTCACGCGCCAGCGGAATGGTGGATTTCTATTGGAGGCACGTATAGACGAGGAGATAAACGTCATTTTGTCACTGAAGGATATTGTTGGTTTAAAAGATCAAAGTTTTTACAAATCCCAGCCCGAGGTCAACCACGAAGATTTTGCACAAAAATCAGATAAAGACGTAAACTCATCTTTTGAGCCCGAATGTGTGGTGAACATCTACAGAATTAAAAGGAAAGTGCAGGTTAAGTTCGTCCCCACATCAACACTGGTTCTGACCTTCGATCGTCCTTCTCTGCCAGAAACCATGCACTGTGGTTTCTATATCCTGAGTGTACGCCAATATCTGCAGAACCCTCCGCGTTGCTTTAAGTGCCAGAGGTCCGATCACACATTGGATCGCTGTAAATCCTCCTGCGATATTTGTGTCACTTGCGGTGAGTCGTCCCACGAGTTGTAACCATGCCCGTCCCCTCCGTACTGTGTGAGTTGTTAGGAGAGTCATCCCTTCAACTCAATTATCTGTGTTATACACTCACAAGCCATACACTTAAATGCCCCTAATGCTTGATAAACCGCTAAATTAATCATTGTGACGGGTGACCCCGTATAGAACAAGAACCTCACCTGCTTGCCCTCCATACTAAAATCTATTCTAATTTTCAAGTCCCCTTCTGGATTCAAAATCGCTTCCATCTTTTCACATTCCATGTCCTCCTCTTTTCTTTCTCTCTCGTACTTTTCGCAAACCTCGCTTGAATGACCTTAAATTCCACAACAGATATATTTATTAAATCTAAATCTACACCCACTTCTCTGATGCCTCGCTCCACAGTATTTACATAACCACCTCACATCTTTACATTTCTCCCTATTACCTGACCAATAACTTAACTCTTTCCATTACCTCCTTCTTTACTCTACTTCCTTTACTTCATTACCCTTGCTACTATATTTCTTTCTTCAATGTGCAACGCCAAACGTTGCCTCACTTTCAGGGTTGAAGCTATTCGCAAAATGTCTGCTAATGACGGGGCACATTGCTTTACTGCCTCAAAACGCGTCGTATATAACACCAATATGTCTCTAATCATAGACTCCGAGTAATCCTCTTCCCAACCTTCCTTGTCCCTACAAAACCTACAATGCTTTGCCAATCTTTTCAATTCAGTAACCCACTCCGCATGCGTCTGTCCCTCCTTTCTGCTCTGAAAAAGTTTGAAACGCACCGCCACTACATGCAGTGCCCGTTCAAAATATTCCGCCAAATTCACCTTCATTTCTTTAAACGGCAGCTTAGTTATATCTTCAACCGAACACAGCTTATTATGCAATTCACAAATATAGTTCGCAATATTACTTAGAAAAAAGCCCTTAGCTACTTCATCATCTGTTTTTGCGTGACACTGAAGGTGATGCTCTAGTCTTGCCAAATACTGCGACCAGTCTTCCTCATCTCTATCAAACATTGTAAACGGTGGTTGCTGCTTGCACACCGTCTGCTGAATGGTCTTCATCACATCCAGCAGCACTGCCATCTGCTACTGATTTGATGTGCTTGCACCTGTTGCTGCTGCAACACCTATACTGTTTGTGTCACTTCTTCCATATCGTGAATACAAAATGCCTCGTCGCCAACTTGTTGTAAACCAACTTGTTGAACAGTAACAAATTATTGGCATAACAAACATACAACTACTCTAAAGATAAGTAACAATACGTAGTTCCATCATAGACATAACCTACTCCCAATTCTCCATCTCATGGTTCGTCTCGAAGCGTAGTGCGGCTCCGACAAGCGCAACCCTCCACGAAAACTCCAAGGAGAAGTTCCTCTCTCTCCTCCCCACCACTACTCCTCCGTCGGCAGGCAGCAGACCGTAACACGCCGCCTCACCAACGCCCTCATGTAGTCCACCGACTACTAAGAAATGACGTCATTACTGCAACCTGCACCAAATTTCTCACGAAGAAAGACATTAATAAGATCCGAGTTACGGACAATGTGATTGGTCCCGAGAACAGGCGTCGATTAAGAATCCCATCAATACGACACAAACATTTGCAACCGGTGACAGCGCACCGAAGCCACTTACAGCCTCCTTTGGCAGTCAGGCAGATTTGGAGGAACTGCAGAGACCACGGATGTGCGTCTCTGAAGTGGAGGCATGCTTTGACGACCCCTCTGCCTTGAAACAGGAAATTGTGAGGTAAAAAATATTTATACGAACCAAGTATAAATTAATTCTATCTAAAACGACATCCGTCTAAACATCCACGTCCACCCAGGAATCGAAGTCTGCCGGGAAATGCACTTTCCGAAGTCCATCTCAGAGTTGTTCTCAGCAGAAAACTCCTCGGTCACCAAGGTTTCATAAAGCTGGACCATTGAAGTTCTTTGACTTTCTATGTCAGACTATGTACATAGTGTTCAAGTCCGTTTAGAAGACCTCAAGCTTTTACCGTCCCGCCGTGCTCCTCAAATAGTTTGTCTCCACGAAACTCATGTTTTAGCGAAACACTCTTTTTGCCCTCGTGGTTACACCTGTTATAGGGCGGACTTAGATGACAGCGTCCGTGCACACAGTGGCGTTCCGGTGCTCATAAACGCTGCAGTCAATGCTCAAGAAGTATTTATAACCAACATCTTTCCGAAAGTATGTAGGAGGGTGAACCATCCCTCCCTCTTATTTACTATATGTAATATTTATATCTCCACTGGGCAGTCTTTCTCGAAGAAGGATCTTGTTAGCCTTGTAGACTAGTAGCTGCCCCCAGTTCTCATAGTGGGGGACTGAAATGCTCATAACCAGATCTGGAGTTCCTCTTACACCTGCCGAAAGGGTGATATAATTAAAAACATCAAGATTGCAGGGATATAGCGCTTCTTAGCACAGGCCACTTCACTCATTTCTGTACAACCTCCCGATCTTCCTCATTGTGTGTGATTTAGCCATTATCAGTAGTTCTCTTTCCTCAATCTTAGACTGGAAAGATCTCGACGATCTGTATGGGAGCGACAATTAACCGATCCTTATACATATGAACGTTTTATGTCGGTTACTCGCCCTCCTAAGTGGGTACTGAAATATGCAGACTGGGATGTTTGAACACATCAATCTCTCAGATTACCCTTTCGCTGATGTGAAATTCGGATTGTGCAAAGGCGGTCAGCTCTAGAAAGAAAATTTTTGCGCGGTTTAACAAGTATCCTACTGTAGAGAATCTCATGGTGTTAAAAGATGGAGAGTCAGAGCAAAAGAACTCTTCCAGAATGTAAATCGTCCTTTTAGAAAGCTTATATTCATGTCTTAGAAGCCATACCACATCATCAGTCGTATGGCACAAAGTTCGCGAGATACAAGGCTCGTGGTCCTCTTTCTCCATCCCCAATCTCAATATAAATGGGCACCTTCAAACGTCACCTGAAACCATCGCTGAGGAACTTGCATCCAAAGGCGTACCTAGGGTATGGCAGCCATGGCACGAGCCTTTGGCGCCAATGTAAAGGGGGCGCCATTTTGCAATCTAGTAGTGTATAATTTTTGCAATACATTGTATTTTTCTAACTAAACTGTACTTAATAAATCAAACTGTTCACACTAAACCAAAAGCAATATAGTTACTTCACTTAGATAATGTCAAGGTATACCGTATAAAAACATTTTTGCTTAATTTAATTTCAGTTCCCGGTCTCTGACAACTCGTTTGGTTGACAACTAGAACCGATTGTTCACCTAAAAACATTGTTTAAAGGGTGGGAAAATGAAAAGAAACATACTCCGAAAAAACCCATTTCGTGATAAAACCTTATTTCTTTTCATCACGGGTCGCGAATCGATCCCCGAGTACTCTCGGGTCGTAGCGTACATGAATCAAAAAATTGCTTGCTGAATATAAAATTTAAATACTTTGTGTGTAGAGAACTTTCTCCCTATATATTACTTAATCAGTTCGGCCAAAGGAAAACTCGGTACATTTTGCACTTTATTTATTCTAAAGAATATATTTTGTATACGATATTTAATTTGTACAAATGAAAATTCATCTATGAACCACGTAAATAGTAGTAAAAGAAGTATATAAAGAACAAAAAAATACTGAACAAAAGAGGAATAAAACCCGAGTAGTGGTCAGATGGCCAATAAACGGGAAAAATAAAATAAAAAATTAAAAAAGTAAATAGTGACGATGAATTTAAACACTTATTATAAATATTGAAATAGGGGAGCATTGTTTACATTTGCCACGTGCGCAATTTGATCTATATACGCCACTGCATCTCACTGTGGAAGAGTCTCTAACTCCTGTTTTTCTCCACCGTTTCTCCAACAGAAAGCTCGCACAGAGAAATATTACTTGGATTTTTCCAGTTGCAGAGAAGAGAAATATAACATTCTATTCTCAATAATGGAGCTAACCTCTGTCTTTGAAAGATTCAGTCCCAGGTCCTGATCAAATACATAACACTATTCTAAATTATCTTCCACAGATAGGCATGAAATTCCTTCTGAAACTATTCAACCGTATTTGGAATTATTATATCGTCCTTGCTCAATGGCGTTATACAATAATTATTCCACTTCCGAAGATCGATCCAACCCCTCGCACTTTCACCCGATTTCTCTTACAAACTGCGTTTGCAAATTGTTCGAATGATCAATCGTCACCTAGTGTGGTCTCTAGAATCGCGAAATCTTCTGACCAATATCCAATGTGGTTTCAGAAAACAGCGGTCAACGCTGAATCATCTTGTTGCATTGTCGTCCACCATCTCATCAGCATTTGTATTGAGAAAACTTGTGTCAGTCTTCTTTGACTTGGAAACGGCCTATGACACCACCCGAATGTACCTATTCCTATGCACATGGCACTCTGACGTTTTCGAGGTTGTCTTCCTGTGTTCCTCGAGAGCTTCCTATATGGGCGGTTTTTCCGCGCTCGCCTTGTGATCAATCATCCAGTCACCCATAGAAAACCGTGCTCCACAGGACTCAATCCTGAATTTTTTAAAGAGCCCAATCCTGAATTTTTTTAAAGGGCCCAATCCTGAATGTCACTTTATTTTCCATAGCAATAAATAGTATTGCGTCAATGACTAGAGATCCGGTACATACATCCCTCTTCGTTGACGGCTTTGTCATATATTGTTCGTCCGGCAGCATTTGTGTTATCGAGTGGCAAAGATATTCTGCTTGGTGGCCAACGTCTTCCTTTTGTTGACTCCGCAAAGTTTCTGGGTCTCACGTTCGACCGAATACTGACTTACGTAAACTCCAATCCCGCTGCAACTCATCACTGAACCACTTTCACTGCCTAGCGCATCATCAAGGGGTGCAGATCGCGCTTGCCTTCTTCACCTGTATATAAGTCTTGTTCGGTCAGTAATATTTTATGGCAGTATTGTGTATGTCTCTGCCTCACCATTTACTCTCAGGTGCCTTAACAGCATCCATCATGCAAAAGTTCGCATTGCAACCGATGCCTTCTGCACCAATCGATAGAATGCTTACTGGTAGATGCTGGCGAACCATTCCTATGCAGAAGACGCAATATTTTATTTGATCTTACGGAGTGAAATTGGTGATATTCCAGTTCACCCCACTCGCCAACACATCCATTCTCCCAATGTCCGCTTTAAATAGCTGCTGGAGGACGATGACATCTTATCTACTCCGCTGAAATACACATATTCCCTCACCCCACCATGGTCTGTCATTCAACCAAATACCGACTTTCGACTCTCAACTTTGAAAGCACAACACTCCTGCTTCTGAGTACTAGCAGTTTTTCAGAGAAATGAGAATTATGTATTCCCGCCTTACGTTCATCTGCACTGATGGTGCGTCCGTGAACGATTCCGTGCGTGCTACTTTCCACTGCCATAGTGCCTCCAGTATTTTTCATCTCCATTCCTCTTGCAGCGTGTACACTGCGGAGAAATATACAATCCTTGAGGCGCTGACGTTCACTCAGCTACCTCCAATATGCCGTGTGGTTCTATGCAGTGACTCTATTGGTGCTCTTCGGTCAATGTTTTCACTCTACACCTCCGATATTCTGACACTATCCAGAATCTAATAAGCCATCTTGCAGTTCAAAATTCTGAAATAGTCCTTTTTTGGGTTCCTTAGCATGTGGGTAATACTGGTAACGAAGAAGCTGATGAGGCAGCGAAGCGGGCGACGCAGAAAGCGGTTTTCTGACATTTCATCCGATTCCAAATACAAAGCTTGCAATAAGATCGTCTATTCTTAGGAAATGACAAGCCGAATGGAAAATTTCCCCCCTCAAGTTGAGGAAGGTAAAATACTCCGCGTTCATCCCGTGTGAACTGGTCGTTTTCATCCCGTGTGAACAGACGTGAAGAAGTGATCCTTGGTCTTCTCTTACGCGAGTAACCGCACCCCATATGTGCGGCTTGCGACGCAATTCTTACCGTGGAACACATTCTTTTGAAGTGTCCCACATCTAGTACCAGCGGACGGACACACAATCTACCCAATAGATTGGACGATATACTTGGACAAAAAGAACCGACTCTGTAATGCCTGTTTAGATTCCTACAGTAATGTGACCTTTGGAGCACTATTTGCTCTTTATTTACATCTGATGTTTGTTAATTATAAATACTAGTCCCAATGACCTATTGGATTTATTTCTCTTTACTTTTCTGTGTAGATAATAAGTGTGTATCTATAAATATATATGTTTAGTCATCTCTTTCTTATTTTTGAAAATGACCTGTGTGTTTATAAATGATTTTTTAATTAATTTATTTATTTTTCTTCCTTTTCTTTTCTTTTCTTTTTTATTTTCTTTCTTTCTTTAAATTCTCATTACTCATTTTAAATTCTAATTACTAATTACTCATTTTAAAATGGACGTCAATGACCTTAGTTGTTGAAATGCCATTAAACCGAACTAACTAATCTTGCAAACAGCTTAGCAAGTACTCCGGACATAGGAAAATAATATATATGTCCCCCATCTCTAGCAGTTGGGAACGGGGCAATACTTCCGAGATGTCATTTGTGACCTAGTGTGCGAGCGCTACTAGTGCCTGCTGTGTCTGCTTGTGCCACTCATCTCAGTACAGTCGCAGACAGCCTCAGCGATCGGCTGGCAACGCGGAACTGAAGCGACAGGCGTTACTTCCGCTCATCTCCACCAGGTATCAGCCACTTTGCTTGACGGAGCAAACGGCATTTGATCATAGCCCTCTCTAGTAGCAGTCCGTGAGTTTTACCTTCGGTTTCACACAGTCCCGACGAAGGGCACAAGAAGTACCCTAAAGCTGTTCAAACTTACGTTGTACGAGGAATTACGGAGTTCTTAAAAAACTGAAGGATATATCCAGAGTTTTAAAATATCGGAAAGTACTGCACGCTTAGTGAGTGGTTTCGTGCTGTCTTTCAGAAAAATTGGACTCTGTCAGAAAAATAGTCTCTTGGTGTAAGAAACTATCACGACAGTGATATTTTTACTGAACGATTCAAACGTAAAGATCGTAATGTTTGGGAGAAGAACCAGTTTTATGTGAAAATTTAGTGCCAAATTTGTTTCCTGATTTATCAGGTAATGAGGGTGTCAGTAGGAAAAAAGGACTGATCCAGAAGAAAGAAAAATGAATAGAAATAACTAATGAAACCTATGTAGGTTAAAAGTTTTTCGTTCCAATTTGTTTTTGCATATTTTATCTTAAGGTATTCATAAATCGAAAAACTTTCACCCAAGTACATAGTGTTAATTTTTACTTTGTAATCCATTTTGCACCCACTTATGTTTATAGTTAAATTGGAACATTCTTTTGTTTGCTAAATAGTGAATAGAACATAGTGATGTAATTAAACAATAATGTAATGTTAATTTTTTTTGCATTTTGAAAATATTGTGCATTGGTATTCACCAATATAAAGGTTTGTTTAAACGGTGAAATTTTTACCTTGTTTTAAAAGAGTTGCGTGCACTTTCCGTTAACGCTTTACTAGGATTTTGAAAAATGTATGCTAGTTCACGAAGCGATGATATGAGTGATAACGAATTACCCGTCCGGTGCAGAAATCGCACAACCGCTAGCTCAAAGAACGTGGTTTTCTACTAGAGATGGCTATGCTAATACTCCTTACTAGTTGGGTCGGCATATGTTGAAATTATTTGGTTGTTGCACTCGATGGGCATACTCTACACAATAAGGGTTTACGCCGTCCCTCTGTAAATGAATTATGCGAGTGAATTTTTTAAATAATTGTACCACCATACTAAGCCTAAATAAAAAAGTCAAAGCGTTTTGAAATTGGAACTTCAATTGTAATCACGCTGTAACTTACACATGAACTGGACTGACGAAGACGATTGTCAAAACCTTCCATTGTCACAGAGGCACTATAAATTTTTATTGTAAAGCTTGACAGTTTGAATTTGTAGTCACTAAATATGCCAAATATAATATCCAAAAAATATTTAATGGATTTTCAAAACATTAATATATATGTTGCTGAAGATTAGGGGAAAAGCTAGATTTACCTCGCATATCAAATGTATGTTCATGTACTTTTATCTATATTGATTTTTTCTATCGCATTTATCCAATATGTATTATGTTATTTTTTATGTTTTATCATTATGTTTATTATATCGATTTGTATTTTGAGGCGATTATGGATTTCCCCATTCTTTGTACTTTTGAATGTAATATTTATCATCCTATCACCTGTAAAAGCTTTCGGGTTGATCGATGGAGAATCACCGTCAAAAGACTGATAAAACGGCTCAAAGTGGCGGATTTAACTATTGTGGGTTCTGAGGAAAAATCATGGCATAAGATACCCCAGAAGAAGAAGAAATACAGTTAGGTGCTTAGCATTATACCTACAGAATGTAAAACATTTTTATAGATTCAAGGGACTATAACGGTCCACTTATTTAGCAATAACTGTAATTTCTATTTTTACGAAAACATTGCTAGTTAATCGTAACTATTAATATTGCTCAAAATTCAAGATTAATAATAAAAATACCTCTCGCACGTCCATTCGTAGCATATTGTTTCGAAACCATCGAAAAAATCAGGTTGTTAATATGCCCATTTGCAAACTACGATGGCAACGGATTTACGAAATCAGTAGAAACAGAACATGCGAGGGCATTTTGAGCAATATTTCGCGTGAGGGAACAAACTTATAGGTCAGGTTGCATCGCATTCCGCAGTGTCGCACTCCTGCTGATTCCATTTGCTCGAGGGATGTCTCTTTCTTCCCTTCCTTCCGTGAGGGACGCTAGGACTATTTTACCCTCTCCGGATAATTTTTTCAAACAATAAAGCATATGCATTCCAAGTTTAGTTGAAATCACCCCGGACATTCTTGAGTTATGTTGGAAGAAAAATATATTTATGCACACGAACCTTTGACAAAAATTGATGCTTTCCGATTATGAAGTGAAGTACTAGTAGATAAATTCGTAACGTTCATTGTATGTTTTCATGGTTGTAATGCCAAACAGTGTTGCTAAAAAGTGATACCAGTTAGTAATCATAAATGATGAACAATAGTAATAATAACAACAATAATAAAAAATTTACGACTGCCTGATGAAGCAAAACCATATTTAGAACATAAAAAAAATGAATATGTAGAAAATATCACAAATTTTAAGGTAAATATTAATTTAAATTTATTGATGGTGGATAAAGGAATATTGTTATCTCTGAGTAATCGTTAGATAAACGTGGTAGATCATAAGTCAATAGGCAGGAGGTACAAATATGATAGTTGTGAAGAGCTAGGGAAATCTTTTTGGCTGGAACTTTGTACCAGCTCTGCCAAACGTTTGATTTGGTTATAATTAGCTAAAGCTTGCAAAATGAACCTAGCGTTGTCCAGCAGCTGTCCAGGAGTATGAGTTAGATACATAGTTATGGATTTATTGCTTCGGTTATTCTGAGGAATTTTATTTCGGAATATTTGTTTTGAAAGAACGTTTATTGAACTGCAAAAACAGCAATATTCACATTAGAGTAAGAACCACTCACTTTCTATGCCTCTATAACCTCACCCCTAAAAAGTAGGATTGGGAATGATGTATTGACTGATTTTAAGAAACGCAACATATGGCGTCTTCGCGATTAACTTACAACCATACGATACAACTGTTGCTGGGCACCAAGTCTTCGCGACTATAATACCCCAAGTTTCCACCATATTGCGGTTTGCTGTTACTTCTCGTTCCTATAGGAAAGTTTCCAAATGTATCTATTGACGTGTATTTATATTTAACTAAACGAGGCCTTAACATCAATCGGGATCGTCTATAGTAAGTCCAAGAACCCTCTCCACCCTTAGGGGATGTTTTAGATTACTTCACTCCTATGATGATGGTAAACGTGTATTTAAATACCATTGGAAGTATAATGATTTTAGCGACCTCAAAAACCACGGATTCGTAACTCATATCGATTTTCACTCACGTCGCCGTCATCCCATCATCATCATAGGGATGCTAGTGGTGTGTTTTCTCCCATGAGGGTTCAACGTAGAATTTTGCGGCGACTGGAGCGTCACGAAAAATATAGTTTTAACACTAATATGCTTAGTTTTCATATATTTTTATGTGTTAACTCCTTCTCATATCCACTCTCAAAACGCTAGTAGTGTCTCACATTCACATATTTTTTCAGGTGTCTGTTTATCCTGTTCACCTCAAATCTACTTCAGGCATTGCAGACTTATGGCGGAACATACACGTATTTACAATACATTATGATCATTCCATACGTTACAAATAAAGCATCTGTATATTTATTTAGTATTTTGACTAAAAAAAAGGATCTTATCACAGCGAAACGTCTCCATAGTTTCAGCACTACCTCACTATATACACAGAGCTGCATCACCCTTTCCTTCCTAATCCATTTAACCCGCAGGACATCCGAGCTTTACATAGCTGTGGTAAATGTCTGAAACAACATCCCTCACCACAAGTTCCGCGCACTGATTCAAGCATACCCAAGCGTTGTGCTACTATGACAGAACGAGGTGGCTACATAAAGTACTGAAAAGAGTTACAGTTAAAGAATGGTTGTTTCATTTTTTCTGTACAAACAAAATTGTTAATTATCCGTACCTGTGGGTTTGTCAATCCTCAACTGCAGCAGCTTGAGTTGGCAACACTCAGTACAGGAAAGAGTGACAAATGGTTTCTTGTTGTTTCAAAAACAGTTTGTTTTTTGCCAGTAGAGTGTTCGTTTTTCTTAAATAATCTACCTCAAACATACGGTATCAAAAACCGATAAAAAAGTGAAGTTTTTGTCTGAACTTTTAATTCATATCAACCAAAACACATCAAAAACTCCTTTGGGATTCTGCAGTACGAAACATTTCTTACAATATTCAATACACTACTACTACCCATATTGCCTTGGACAAGCAGGATACAGTCAGGTAAGAAGCTTGGTATTACAGCACTGTGCAACTTGCCGTAAAGTGGTGGAGGTAGGGGCGTTATCCACATAAGGGATGTCTAAAACCCTTTACAGAACTCTATGCAAACAGTAAGGTACAGTGAGAGAGCAAACAAACGTGGAAGACGGATTTTAACGCAATTTTTTTTCGAACAGCAAACGTCGATATCAAAAAGGGGTTGAAAGGGGTAGTTTTCACCACTCACAGTAAATCGCATTAATACAACTCGGTGCAGACGTCTAGGGCGACATTTTTTAACTTTTTAACGAAAGGTCGATATCGGTGTCTGAATTTCAGAGGTAGTTTTAATATTTGCACCAATTACGAAGGGAGAGGTAATACGAACTCTCTGAAAAGTGAGGTGCTGCTATTTAAAAATGTGTTTCACGTATTATCCGTTCGAAATTTTCCCAAAACCAGCTCCAACCCCGAGTTTTTGAGAGGGTGGGAAAGGGGTGGTGGTTGCTCTTTTCGGACTTCAGCTGGCAGTCTGACGTTGAGAATGCGTATCAACGATCAAAAAGAATTGCAAGAAAAACGTAAGGTTTATTTGGACCGACTACCAACGATTTAAGAGGATGAAACGCAAAGTTCTTCAGTGCAACCCTCATAAATAAGGGTAAATCATTCGATTTCTTTCAAACTTATAGGGAATATTGATGGTATCGTTCTTAAGCCTGACCAATAAAAAGTAAAAACTCAATTGAATCAACTGTGGGGGTACTGCAAAATTAAGGGAGAACTCTAAGGCTTGTTTTTGTTCGAGCCGAGAATACTAAATAGTGTTTTAAATGACAGTTGGTGGACAACTACTGACACTATTTTCTGCCCGATTCATGTATTTCAATCTTAAAACACCTGATCTCAATTTTCGATATTTGAGGGGATGCCACCCGTATGACGATACGGAAAAGAATAAAATTTCTATAAGTGCTCTAACTATTGTACCGAAACTGTTGAGGCGAAGTTTTACTTTTGTATGGCCATTTTTTCAAGTCAAAATATTACTTCGGAATTCTGACGCATTTATTTTGTTGGAAGTGTATATTCTTGAATATTATTTTTCGTTACTTATTATCGGCGAAATTAAAGGAAAATATTTTCGTGCAAATTAAAGGGTGGAGAGCTGTCNCTGGAACAGGTAGCAAGGGGTGGATGAAGAGATAAATATATAATTAATGAATGCCAGGGAAAGCGTGAGTCCGCTGAGAAAATATACCTCACTACAGTTTTGTCCAGCGGTTTATTTCATACTAGCGGAGTCCCCGTGGTAAAACCCTTTCTTAGCTGACATTTTCGATAATTGTTCGTGATACGCTTCTCCCAACCCCTACCTCTAGGGGTGTCGTGCACCTCATGCAGTCTGAAAGGTACATAATGTAATTGAAAATATGATCATTCATCTTAGAATACACAAAAACCATGGACTCGACGAAGATATCGGTCGTTTTACGTAATTTTACGACTCGTACTTTCCACCCTAGCTCTAAGGCCGTACACCTCAAATTAAATTTAACGGCAATGGTAGTAAGATAATCTCATAAAACCTAAAACTATGAATCTGATAAACTTTTCAAACTTTTATATTTAAAAAATAGTTTTAAATTATTTTTATTCATTAACCTACTCCCCACCCCAAAAGAATGTTAGTGGTGTCTTTCTTCCGTGAGGGATGAATTTAGACTTCCACGTTGGGATTTAACTATAAGTCAGCAACGCCGAAATATATAGACTTATATTTGGTACATGTCAGGTTCTAAAATTTATTATAACATCTCCTTCCCTAGTGGTAATGGGCTTTATATAGGCTGATTGTGGAATTTGACTCTTCGAGAATGTCACCAGTAATTTCAGCGGCCCCAAAAACTACGATATCAACAGTAATATCGGCCACTTTTGATAGTGGTTACATTTCAATCCTTTTTACCCCAACATTTACCCCAACATTTTACCCACACTGGGGGCGTCCTTATCCATCTCAACGGCGCAGATACCTGTGATTTGAAATATATTATAGGATTTTTACATTATTTTTACACGTCACCCTCTTCCCACCTCCTCCCAAGGGGTGCCAGATATGTCTTACCCCCATTGTATTTATTGTAAGATACATCTGTGTATAAGGCTTGGTTGAAATTGCTCCAGACACTCAAGAGATAAATACATAAAACATTTCAATCCCCCATTTTAGCCTCTTAGGGGTGAAGTTTCATAATATATTTTCTTAGCGGACATCTACTCCCTAATATCTGTGTGCCAAATTTTAAGTTCTTAGGCCTCTTAGTTTCTGAGATTTCGTGATTAGTCAGTCAGTACGTGAGTGGTATATCGTTTTTATATATAAGCATTGTTGGACCTTTTCAAACAGCCATTCTTCAAACGGTAGTGCCTTGAAGAGGCTGGGTCACCATCAGTCTTTAGCTTGAAGGAAGATTTTACAAATTTAATTGCGTTGATAGAAAGTAAAAAAGTGACTGTCTGTATTTTCTTGATTAGCTTTCAATTAATAAAGAAAATATCGCATGAATACCTCAGTTGTTTATGTCGCTTCTTGACAAAAAATTATAGCGTGTCTCTTTCGGTCGATTTTAATCGTTGAGATTCAGTTAAAAAGAAAAGAAGTATAGAAGAAGGGATGGGGTGGTTTCTCGAATCTCCTGTAGAGAGTGGTCTTACCTCTTATTTTAAGGATCACGAGCCTAAATTTCATCAATGAGAGCAAAAACTCCGCTTTAAGGGGCGGAAAAGGGGATGTAGGATTTTTTCTTGTAGACTCAAATAAACAGTGATCGTTTCCTTGTTTTAAAGGCCAGTTTTTGAAATTTTCATTAAGATTTATCATAACTCTACTTCAAAGGGTAGTAAAGGGTTGAGTTTTAGAAATCGAATTTAAACATTCATCTTCAACTTGATTTGAACGTGAAATGAATGAATAAATTAATTAACTTCTTTGTCGAAAAAGCAATATGCAATATTTCATCGTTAAACATAAATTGTGTGTTTTGAGGGATGGGGTGGTTGATCGAAATCTCGTGTAAATATTTTTCCATATTTTGATCAAGTGTGAAAAATTTGCAGGATGTAACAAAATTCTGTTTTACGAGATAATTTTCCAAATTTTAATGCAAACAGTGCCTTTCGAATTTTTAAAACGTCAAGTATGTAAAATTTCATCAAGAAAGAAAATTTCTACTCTTTGGAGTGTGGAAAGGGTAATAGATGAGTTGTTTCGATATCTTATGTAGTCAGTAATCTCCTGTTTGTTTTGGAGCACATGAGTTCAAATTTTGATCGAAAAGTACACAAATACTGCTTTAGGACGGTGGAATGGGAACTGCAGTGATTTATTTCGAAGTCTCATGTATGCATTGAACTCCACTCGTAGAAATAATATTAAAAAGAAAAAAATGGCTTAAAATAGGAATGAATTGTAGATTTGTATGAAGATTAAGCAACAGAATCTGAACTGTATGGCCAAAAGAAGTCAGCAGATAAGAGTTCTTTTATATTTTCTTCACATGTGTAAAATAATTCGTTTCTTAACGCAGTTCATTGATTTTGCAATATCCAGATGAATTATTTTTCCCTTGTTGTCGTGCTAGTTATGCAATCATTTTGGGCCAACTGTGTGCAACCACCAATATGTTCGAGAGCTTCTTTGGTTTGGTTACATCGGCGACATGAATCTGTAATTCCGGTTTCTTTTATGATTATTCTCTGTTTCTTTTATGATAGTTTCTGGTTGGTGTGACTCCGCCTTGCATTGATACTATGAAACCTTCTGTTTCTGGGAATAATTTTCCGTTCATTAACCACTTAACTGATTCTATTTTATTTATTTTGCTGTTGGTCAGTTGGTTGGGGTAGTTTCCGTGTATTGGTTTATCTTGCCAGGTTGTCATTCTATTTTTTTGTATTGGTTGGGGTAGAGGCTTATTCAGGTGACGGGGTTTATAGTTTTTATCACTGGTTGTAATTGCTTGGTGTAGTGATGAGGTATACGAGTTGTTCCGGAAAAAACTTATTGAGGATGTACTTTTGTCTTTCATGGAGGTCTTTGATTCCTCTTCCACCCTGGTTACGTGGGATGAACATTTGTTCTAATGCTAATTTAGGATGGTGTTTTTTGTTGCTTGTAATCGTGGTTCTGATTTTTCCTCTCTAAATTTTCCAGATCTGTAGTTGACCATTTTCCTACCCCAAAGGAGTAGGATTGTGTAGGGATGACTAATGAGTTTATTGCTTTCGTCAGGTTACGTGAATTTAAAAGAGTTTTTGTTATTTCCATCATTCTCATGAATTCTTTAGAGATGTGTTCTTTGACTATTGTGTGTTCTGTT
>NNCF01137721.1:22116-37575 GCA_002313205.1 Laupala kohalensis
GTTTTATACTCTCCGTACTAGTTTTCTTATAGATTATTTTCTGGTGGTGTTGCTTTTGGAAAGTCATCTACCAAGACAATTTGGTTTATTTACTTAATTATCAATGAATTACGAAGAAATTGTCTGACTTTAAACCAGATCAAATTTCTGTTACGAACCGGATAAAATCTGATAATATACACATTCATGATGGAATCCATCAAGTTGGCGCAAAATGTTTCATCCCAAGCAGCAGAGATTTGCCAAAATATTGCCTGATTGTTGTAAATTATTTTTCATTAAATAAATAAATAAACAAACATTGTCAAAAAAGCAGTTGCAAACTGCGTATGGCCACGTGGGGGGCAATATGCTAAGTTACTCTCCGGGACCATCCCACCAATTCCGAAGAAGGATTCATGGGCAGTGACGGATTTACTATTAATAAAAGAAATAATTTAATAAATACGTACTGTTATCCATTTATTATTCCAAAGTAAATTGTAGATATTAGTGCAGTACAAATTCTAGATTAATAAAACAAAGGTCTTAATGACATTCCCGCCCTAGGAAAATTCGCCACTTCCCAAAGGAAAATGGGAGTACGACTGGGCTACAGCGATAATGTACACAACCGTACCGTACAATTAGAAATAAAACAAAAAGGAGCAAAACCAACACGCATGAAAAAAAGAATTTAATCAATATAATGGCGTGATAAAATGTAAGATATATTAACATCACTTACATCATCCGAAGTCATGTAGAAAACAATTTTTATTGAAAAATTGAAACGCTCATAAACTTCTTGTATTAAAATCTTTACATTTTTCACATTATAGAAACAATAGCATATTAGAAAACTTTTAACAGCGGATTTAAAGAGATTCAATTTATTTATATCTTTAATATTTTTGGGAGAGGTATTATACAAAATTGTTCCTCGATGCATTGATGCACTTGTTCTTTAACAACTCTTCTTCCACTGAAAATGACAATTTATGAACATTTTAAAATGTTTACCTCTAACAGATGAGTTCAGTTGGGCCAGTACGTGTTCTAGGCGTGCACCTTAATGTGTCACACGTTCAAAGATGTGATAAGCACGTTTCGAAACTCACTTTAAACGCACTATTCTGCCCTCAATGTCCGTTTCGATGGGACCAGGAAAAGCATGTGACAAGCATGTTTCGAAACGAGAGATAAACAGTGTAAAGTGTGTGAAAAGATTGTTTCAAGCGTATTTCACTCTCTACGACAAAGTATATTTCGGACGTGTAACGAAACTGATTATTAACGCACTAAAACGCGTTCCAACAACGTGTAAAGTACGTTTCGATACCGTTTCAGAAAGTAGAAGCAAACCGTGTTTCGAAATACGCTTTAAACGTGGAAAAGTGCAACAAAAACATGTTTCAAGTGTCGCAAAACTTCTTAAAGGGCTTCCCGTTAACCCTTAAGAGGCTTTGAGTGGGTAAAGATAGTCCTCAGATATTTTTTGGTAGAGCTACACCGAGATCTTTTTCCACTTGGAGATGACGTCAGGGTTGTAGTAAAACATCGTATCAGAAATGAATAGTTATAATGTTTAATAAGTTTGCCATGTGGTTCGAATGAACCCAATCTGTTATCATCAGATTTAAGTAATTACATTAAAATATCAAGATAGTGAATTATAATAAGATCCTCAGAACTAATTAAGTGATTACATCAAAATATTAATATGGCGAATTATCACCAACGACACACGATATGCTATATGAGTTTGGATTAAACTCGAATGTTCCTGAAAGAACATCTCTGTCACATTGTACATAAAGGGTTTACAAAACGACGAAGTAGGCATACTGAGTTTCATATGGAAGCTTTCAGTAAATAGTTATCTACAGCAACAATCATCTTTAAAAAGCTAGGACCAATGGTCCGAGAAGCGAGATGGTTTCGCTAGCATGGGCGCTCGGTTCATAACCAAAGTTGCATTAACTCGTCCGCCCTTTGAGCAGCGGGATGCGTTCAAGAAGAGGACGAATGCTGGTGCCAATAACAGGTGGCTTCGAGAAGCGACAACAACACCCGATTGACACTTGGAGACTAGAGAGCCTCTCGAGAGCATGGATGGGTATTTATATGGATCCGTACACGGGCGTGGTTTGCGGACGACGAAGAGGGGGAGCGGTGTTAAACGAAGGTTCTCTACATGTTTAATGCTAAATAATATGACGCAACTGGTGTGACTCGAGAAGCTACTAGAACTCTCAAAGTCATTTCAAAGCCACAATGAAAGTCATGGACCATAGTATTCCTGAACACATCCAGCGCGACCAGGACACGAGCAGCATGTCAGGTGTCCGATCGTGACGCAACTCCAAGGGGATTAGCCACGGGGCGCGGCCCGGCTGGAGCCTTACTGCCGAAAAGTGCGAGTGAGTCACACCCATGGCGCGTGATCGTCTTGCGCCAAGTGAAAACGGTGGCCGCGTAAAATGGAAAGTAAATACAAATAATAAAGAAAAATGTCATCTTCTGACACAAGTCCGTTTTATCCGCAGAACATGCTTGAAACGGACTTGTCACAGACTTGAAATGTACTATTCCGTAGTAGGATTCTGTCAGGGTGCGTGCTTCTACAACACTTAGCGCAGAATATTGGCGGTTCCTCACATTGCTACATCCCGGACGTCCCACTCATTTGCAGTTCCAGGGAGCTTAATATATACTCCAGGGATATTATTATTACTTGGTTGGTATATTTTTGTTAAAATATTTGAGAAACAGGATTATATTTCTGGGACATAGCCACAGACACGACACAGAGAGCCACCGTTTGTTTGCCTACAGTTGTACACAACACACAAAAAATAACATTCACAACTAGCAGTCAAAGGCGGATCCAGCAAGTGAGTGGGAGGGGGGGCAAAACTTTGTCAACTTTGCTTCCCCCCCTGATAGTTTAGTCTTCTGAGGGATCACTCGTTTTATTAATAGTAGAAATAAAATACAAATATGACAGTGGAAGTATTTATTTTGTTTTCAGTCCTAAACTTGCATTTGCGTGGTTCGTTTGAAATGCACTTCTGTATATAATAACATTGCGCTGCATATAACTATACTTTACCATACGTGACGAAATGCAATGGAAAGGATAAGTAGCGACAAGTAATGTAAATCCCGGTGACGTTAACTAGGAACAGGGTTCTTGATATTGTAAATGATATGAAAAAATATTTAACAAGTTCGTTAACGCGCTCCTTTATATATTTTATAAAGTCAAGTCAGATTCCTGGGGAAGGGGGCTATCGCCCCTTCTTCCCTCCCCGCCGTGGATCCGCCAATGCTAGAAGTCAAGCAAGATTACAAAAACTAACATTATTATGTTAAGTAATCTTCTTTGTAACATATCATCATTGTAAAAATTGAAACAATAGAATTTATTTATTTAAGTTTTTTTTCAGCACATAAACCTCTGCACTGATCTCTCCCAGTGAAAATTTGCGGACGCAAGCACTTGAATTCGTTCCGATCGTCGGGAATCCTTTCCATCAGGAACGGAATCGGATGTGTGTGGCATGTTCATCTACTAGCATGCTTTCGATTGTTTGATTCGGAATCTTCGTTTGTGTTCCTGATCCGGAAACCGGACGTATGTGGCCAGCATAAAAGTTTTAAACCGGTGATGTAACACTCCGCGGCTCAATGCTTTGTCGAAAACATGATATTTCTTATTTGGCTGCCAACTGTCGGATGGGATTGTTCTTCAGCGGTGGGGAGGAGAACTTGTAGACTGGGGATTTTGTTGAAGTAGGTATTACAATTAAGTGCAGTGAAGTAATAGATTTTTTCTCTCCCTCTTTATTAGGTTTCTATGTCAATTTGTGCTAATAAGTTAATGATGTATATAATAAAAGAAGCGATTCGTTAAGGAGGGGGAAATTGCATCAAATAGTGATTGTGAAATAGGGTCTAGAATGGTGAGAAACAACCACCATATTTTAAACCCGATGTATTCAAAGTATTCAGTGATGTTCAAATGTACTTAAAGAAAAGAGTTACGTTTAGAGTGGAAAAGTGCGTCATGTGATATTCATGTAGTGCGTCAAGAGTTATGTGTTATCCAGTATTATCAACAAAGTCAATTAAACTCATAAAATACAGGTATGTGAAATTGAATTTCAAAATGTATCAACATTAGTGACAATTTTTCGAGTTCTTATTAGTTTTTATGTGAAATCTCGTCTAGAATTCGACGTATTAAAAAAAATTTGTATGAATGTTATACAATCGTAACTAATATTTATGTTAATAAAAGAGATTTATTTCAGATATATTTCTCAGTCAATAAATTCTGTTCACTGCACGTAAATAGTGTTTTCTCACGGTGCTTCGTTGGGAATTAACCCTGAAGGACAAGGGCAGTGCCTCCAGATTTACACTTCTTTCAATTCGAAGTAAAAATTCGAAGTTCCATTGGTACCTCTTCAGATGTATGAGTGAAGGACAAAATGATTATAATTTAAATTATGTGTGATTACATTTAAAGATACTGATTAAGACATACAATGTTAACATTTTTTATACATCTCACAGGTGCGAAATTAATGTGAAGGCTGAAGGTGACTGAGATTCTTCATTTCCACGAGGCTAGAACTCTGAGGGTCACGCCGTTAGAGTGTTTGTACTCCCGTATTCGGCTGGAACGTGAAGGGAAAAAAGGGGGAAGATGAATACATAAAGAGACCTCCGTACTTCTCGCTCATATTTTCTTGAAAAGTAACATTATCATGAAAACACCACGACCAGACAATTCTGTATTCTAAATTCTCAAATCGCTTTCTGAACCCGAGCAATTTAGGCGGAACTAGTTCCAAGTCAGAGCAGTGAAATTATTACACTACCGCGAGCAGATTTTGATTACTGTATGACTTCGAAGCTATGAAGATAGCATTGGCACATCACGAGCTTTCGGACACCCCCCCCTTAGATATTTAAAACGATCTTTGGCGTGAACAAACCTAACAGTTCTTCGAAAGTCAGTGCTAAGTTTGGCTAGGCTTCAGTTTACGTGATTCTCTCGAAAAACAATATTTCCCCCCCTATTTTAGGCGTTATTTGATGCCTTTCTGAAAAGGGGCTTAGCGTGAGCAAACAGCTATTTACAAAGTTATCGTCAAAATAGGCGAACAGAACTGTCGGCCATATCCATCGTAAAAAAAGTTAATTGAATAAATTATTTTACTAAAAAATGGTTCTCCATAAAGAACACGATGCAATAACTATAAATAACGACATTACCGCACAACTAAGCGACCAACAGTTATTTACAGACTCGCTCATAATCACTATAAAATCTAACTAAAATACACATCACCCTTAAAATAGTATTTAAAAAATAAGACAAGTTGTAAATCCACTTTAATCAATACTGGTCTAATGATTGGTGTATAATAAATTGAAAATATTGTGGTATAGTATCACCAATCTTTATTATTATAAATTAAAGCTAAAGCTTTTTAGTTGACTTCATTATTTGCTGCTGATTTTATCAATATTTAACATAGTATTTTGTAGACAAAGTTGTTTTTAGCAGAGGATACGTTCTCATCCTTATTCATAAAACAAAATTAATTGTTTATCCAGTTCACACTTTTGCCGATGCTAACACAGTAATTTTTAGCCAAAGTTGTTTTTATTAATGGACACTTATTTACCCATACACAGAATTAGTCGTCTATGTAGTTAATTTTTTTATTGACACCTATCATAGTATGCCTGAAGTAGAAGTAATATATAATGATAGTAATATGATTTAAAATAATAATAATAATAATAATATGAATAATAATAATAATAATAATAATAATAATAATAATAATAATATGAATAATAATAATAATAATATGAATAATAATAATAATAATAATATGAATAATAATAATAATAATATAATGAATAATAATAAAATATTATATTATTATGGATAATAATGAAATTTATTATCAACTGATGTTTAAACTTCGTATCACCACGTGGTGCACAATATACTAATTTGTCTAGGAAAATGACCCAAAGCATTTATCACCATTACATTGGCAGAAAAATAAATTCGCATTAATGTACATACCGTATTAACAGTTTTCGTCAAGTTGAGTTTTCGTCACGTTTCTTAAGGTTGTCTGTAACATCCTGGACTACAGCGAACATAAATATTTCAATTCCAGTAATATTGTGAAAACGTGTTGTCTGAAAGTTCTATTCATGTTGAAATGCTTCGTGTAAAGTATGTGAAAGTATGATTTATTTTTGTTTCTTTACATGAAATTTTAGTCTTCTCTTTCTGATGTCTGCCGCTAAGTTATAGTTTTTCAGTTGTTTTCCTAGACCTTAATCTAAAACATTCTTCCGTCATTTCAGGACCGATAATTTTTCTTTTGGTTTTTCGTTCTTCTATTAATAAATTTTCTAAATCTCCTTTTATGTGAAGAGTAAGAGTTTCACTAGCATACAGGGCCTCCGGTTTAATTACTGTGTTGTAGTACCTAATTTTGGTGCCTATGGAGAGACATTTTTTGTTGTAGATATTGTGGGTTTTTTCGTATGCTCTCTTCAGTTTCTGTAGTCGAATGTTTTGTGCTTTTCTTTCTCCACCTTCGATGATTTCGCTGAGGTACTTGAAATGTGAAGTTCTGGTGACTTTGCCGTATTGGGTGTTTAAGGTTTGTATATTGAGTTTTGAGCAAATGAATTCGGTTTTTTGAAATGAAATTTGTAGACCTACTTTTTCTGCACACTCTTGAAGGATTTCTATTTGTTTGACAGCTATGGTATCATTATCTGCAAATTCTGCTAAATCATCTGCGAAGCAGAGACATGAAATTTTCAGGTCATCTTTAGGTCGTCCAAGCTGTATTGGTTTCCAGTAATTTTGGTTCCTTAGTTCATTTTCCCATTCCTGTATCACCTTGTCAAGGACAATATTGAAAACTATCGGGGACAAACCATCACCCTGTCGAACGCCAGTTTTTATCAAGAGTGGTTCGGAAATTTCGCCCATAAATTTGATTTTTAAGACAGTATCCGTGAGCGTTTGTTTGATTAGACTCGAGAGTTTTTGGGTCTAATCCTAGTTCTTTAAGTATACTCAGTAGAGACTGACGGTCAAGTGAGTCATATACCTTTTTAAAATATATAAAGGTGCAAATTTTTGGACTATTTCTGACTGTTTTATATTTTAGAATGGTTTTTAAATTAAAAATTTGTTCTGTGCAGGATCGGCCGGGGCGGAAACCTGCCTGATATTCACCTATTGTATTCTCTAGTTGTTCTTGGATTCTTTGAAGAAGACATTCGGAGAAAATTTTGTATGTGACTTGCAAAAGAGAAATTCCTCTAAAATTGTTCACGTCTGCTCTCTCTCCCTTTTTATGAAGTGGGTGAATAAGAGCACATTTCCATTCTTCGGGAAGTTTTTCTGTTTTCCAAATACCCTCAATAATTTGTGTCAATTCTTTGAGAGAGTTGAGACCTAGGTTCTTTAATAGTTCGGCAATGATGCCATCTCCAGATGTTCTATTGTTTTTCAATTTATGAATATGTCTCTGTATTTCATTTTGCGTGGGTGGAGCAGAAGTCGGATTCGTATATGACGCGATGTGTTCTGGAACCCTCGCTCGCGGTTCGGGGCAGTTAAGAAGTTGGTCAAAATAACGGGCTAGTTCCCAACAATTTTCTTGATTGTTAAGAGCAAGTTTCCCATTCTGTTTTCTAAAGCATAAATTTTGTGGACTATATCCGCGAATTTTGCCTGCGAAAGTCTTGTAAAAATCCCGCGTGTTGTAGTTTTGGAAATCATTCTCGATGGAGATTAATTGATCTTTCAAATATCTTTCAAATAAACTTACATATTTATTTATATCTATTTATTTTATATTTATATCTATTTATTTTAAATTATAAAACTACCTTTGAAGTAAACATTTCTAAAATCTAAATGTTCGTGAAACATGAGGAAGAATTTGATAAGAATTTAAATTAGGTACATTTTCTGATATATCAAACTGTTTAAGAATGGTTATAAACTAGCAGGTACCCGCAGCTCTGCCAGCGTAAATTTGTTTTCTCTGCGAATAAGTTTTTATTTTGTGAAAAATATTTTTCCGCGGTAAATTACATCCTGTGTCAACTCTGTAGCTGACTAGACCTCCAACTTTATCTGTGCGAAAGATCACGGAGATTTGTTGTTTAGTTTTTACGTGAAAAAATAAATAACAGGCCGACAATCCACTACGGTTTTTACGTAAAAGCGTAACAAACAGACAAACTTATTTTCGCATTTATAATTTTAGTAGAGACGTAGGGATTTTATAGTGCACTATTTTATTTTCTTGTTACACCCAATTACATATTAATTAAGTATATTTCATAAAATTATTCAAGTAGTAGGTTATTCCCTTTGTGGTCGCAATACACTTTGAACTAGTAAAATCTTGCACATAATGATACCAATATTATCGTGTTACAGTTACATGCTTATTCGCAGTTCAAATTCTTGACGTCCGTATAGTTGGCACCCCCACTTTCTCAAATGAAATGGAAAATATGCCTATAATTACGAGCTAATTTTGAGCTGACATTAAAAATTTTGAACTCTACTGGAAACCCTTCAAAATGCATTTTCAGCAGTACGTAAAGTTAGCACCCCCACTTTCTCAAAATGACGAGAACTTATCATCGATTACTCCTTCACACTGAAGTACGTCGGAAAGCTTATGTTTGACAAGATTTTTGCACTTTTTGAGGCTGTTTGAGTTTTTGAACGTTAAATATCCAATTTTAAAAGAAAATTTAATCGAGTGGAAAAAAGACATTGCCTATTTAACAGATTTGTTTACTAAATTTATTGAGGTTAACTTGCAATTAGAAGGTTACAGTCTAAATTTGATTTAAACAAATTCCATCATTTCAGCTTTTCTTGCCAGAATTAAGCTAATGAAGCAAAACATTGGACGGTGGGAATTTTCAGTTTCCCAATTTGTTACAGACAAACTGCCAGAAAAAACTTTTCAACTTACATTTAAATTCCCTCNCTACCCAGATTTTGAAACTAAGTTCGAAGATATTTTACTGTGGTAATACCACAGTAATCAATCCATATGTGACATTGAAGAAACGGATGTCACATTACGAATTGATCGGAATAAGTAATAACGAAGAAGTTAAGGTACAGTTTAGAAACAAATATCAGCAATTGTGGCTTCAAAAAGACATACCTGTTACTTATCCCGTATTATGGAATTTCGCGAGAAAGTTTTTAAGTGCTTTTCCATCTTCATACCTGGTGGAAAGGGGTCTCAGCGCGGTTGCCAATATCCTAACAGAAAAAAGAAACAGACTGGTCATCACTGGCAGAGGAAATATGAGATTGAACCTAAGTTAATTGATGCCAAATGTTGAAATATTTTTATTAAAGCATCAGGTTCATCCGTCCCACTAAAAGCATTTACTTTTTGCTTAGTTATTTTGTGTAATAGATACTAAATTTTGATTTGACTGGTTTTAATTTGAATTAAATTAATAAATGTATAAAAGTAATATGCTTTTATTAATGTTTTCCCACTACAGTTAGAAATTTAAATCTTTCAAAGAGAGTAACCCTGATCTAGCTGTCGGAAACACATTTGAAGTTTATTAATTTGCAAAAATTCAATATTAGAGAAGCAGGGGGTCTACCCAAAACCGTAAAACATGACAAGTGGTCCACGGAACAAAAAAGTTTGGGGACCACTGATCTATTGAGATGGAGTTGAGACTATGTTGAATTTTAATTTTGACACATTCTTGATATAGAACATTCACCATTAGAATATATTACTGAGTAACTTGGAAATATTTTATTTAGCTTGAATTTTAGAGTTTCTGGTTCATTTTCAAAACTTTCCTTGCTTGCTCACTGCTTCAGAAAATTCACAAGTAAATGATTTACTACCGTAATATTATTTTAATTTGTTTTATGTAAATGTGCAACAGCACATGATTCTTTATTATTAAATGTTCTTGTCGTAATCCTACTTTAAAATTGTTCTGGGTTTGATTTCCAGATTGGATACGGGGTGGTGGCAGCGAAAATCTTAAGAGGGGGAAGAACGAGTGCCACGGCGGAAGCTGATAGTTCTTCCCTCTTGTCCTCCTGTGACAACCCCGCTGAGCTTTCGAGTGTCTGAACTTGGTGACACCTGCGGGGGTGTTACATGGTCACAGTTCACAATCTCTTCTGTCATTCTACTACTTACTGGACAACTACTTTTATAACTAGTGTACGAATGCTTTTTTACATTTTTCGCTCTAAACTAGCGAGAGCATGTTCCATCGATGAATCAGCGTGTTCATCATGTCGTGTTCCGACTATCCACGTTACTGTATAGAGCACCTATTTTTTTATTATAAGTATATATTCCGGCATCTGCTCAACAAAAGACGCCTAAATATAGAAAGTAACATTATTTGGAACCAAATGCAGGTAATGTCATTTTTTTACTGTCGAGTCACGATAACTGAAGTTTACCCCTTAGTTTGTAAAAATATGCCAATAAAGTTATTTAAAGTTCATTTTCCAATGTTATGAGTATTTAATAATTTATTTTGTGTAAATAATGGTCAGGTTAATCAATGCGCTGAGTCAATTTTATATGCTTTTCATTATTTTAATCAGTATTATTTACTGGATTATTTCATTAAAAAATGTTTTGTTGAACAAATTACGTTTTTGCAGCAAAATCAACCATTTTTTTTCTTTGTTTTATCTGTTCCTATTGCATGTTTGTATACCGTTTCAGCTGTTATATGTTAGGTAGGTTACATTTGAGAAAATTTCAAGTAGGTTCATTTAAGAATTTATTTAATTTCTTATGGATTTTATGTCTGTTCAATTGCTGTGAATACTTGTGCTTATAGAAGTGATTAATTCAGTAGGGTATTATTTCGGTAGAACTGTTTTCCTAACCGTGCCGCTAGTCGGACGACTCTCAGATCCTGGAACTATAAATGTTTGTGTTTGTAATAATTTAAAATCCACCGACTTGGATCAGTGTGGTCATTCGGGGATATTTATTTGCAGCCCAGTGCGAATCTCGCTGGTGCACCCAGGTTACCCTTACAGTTATCCAGAGTGTAATGGTATTAATGGTAACCAAAGTAAGAATTGCCTTCATTCACTACGGACTACAGTATAAGGACAACGCTATATCAGGGTGAGAAAAGGGGCATCACAATAACGGGAAATAGGAGACATTGTTAAACAACAACGTTTGACAATAAGCAAAGAAATGAGTTTGGTTCAATTTTCATAGAATTCTAACATGAATTCAAATTTACTTCATAATGGTATGAATAAATTGTTAAACATAAAAGAAGATTGTCCAGCATATACCAACATCACACTATTTACAATGGTTTTGTTCCTACCCAATATTTACTTGAATTTCTTATTTCTTCTCTGTCGAAATACGAGTAAGTGTTTTTACTCACAGTAGATTCTCGTACATAATCTCCGTCACCAGGCTTCGAGCACATGGCCTGTATTCGGCCGTCCACGATCTCGAATACAGCCGTCCGTCTAGTTCAGCCCATTGACCTTGAATACAGCTGTACACCAGTACCTTCCTTAACACAATTGATGAATGAGCCTCCAATATTGGTCAAATTCAACACATACTGTTCTCTTCTTTTCAAATCTTACAAAAACCTTTCGTGTACTCACGACTAGCGTACGAGTTAAACTTGTAGTAAATTCTAGTTCAATTTAAACAAAAACCTTTTACATTTACATTATCAATTTCACAGCGTAGTTCACTATCACGCACCACGGAAACTATTATACACCAAATTATAGTTCTGATCATAAATATTTTATACAGTCCAGTTCATTTAAATCATCATTTATATTCACCAAACAATAACGATAAGCTCGTATTAGTAGTTCAAACTTCCACTACTTTACTCCTATTACATGAAACGTTTCTACCCATGTGTTCAATCGACACGAAATTTCCAACAAATAAGTTAATATGTATTAACACACTCTGCAACTTAGTAAATTAAATCGAACACTCAGTCAGATCGTGGAGCTAATTACTACACACAGATGTATAATCAAGATACGTTCCAAGATGTTGCGGAGCTCGCTCCAACACGACGCGTTCTCTCCCCCGTTCCAGCTATCAAGACCAAATCGCACAAGCATAGAAAAACGTTTTCGATGAGATTGCAGCATCAATAAATATCTTAGCTGAATAATATCACTGTTATTTGGACGCAACAGTTAGCAACACCTCAACAAACAATTTAGCCCATAAAAATCTTCTCATTTTTTCCTATTTACAAACTATACATTAAGATGACTAAGAACAGAAAACNTGGGCTCTAATGACCTCTGATGTTGACGAGCCCTAAAGCCCCAAGGAAAAAAAAAACTATACATTAAGATGACTAAGAACAGAAAACTGTCGTCAGGAGGGAAAGAAACTTCCTGCTAAAAACCTTGCCAATGTAAGTTGATAAAATAAAACAAGTAGTATGCAAGACCAAAAATACTCTCAAAATTTAATAAATCAGATGGAACCAAAAAATATGTAGGCCCAGGCTTTCATTTTACAAACAATTTTGGTAGGAATTTCTTAGGAATATTTTGCTGTTATCTTGAACCCTTTCAGGAATTTGTGTTCTTCTTTGAATATACAAATCTCTCACTTTGGCTTTTTGATACCTGTAAGAAAGAGAAATTCACATTATTTAACATGACTAATAAATTGGGGAATAAAACATATGTTCTTATACCAGTCAGGCTCATTTATTTCAAGATGAAACTCAGAGAAAATCATTAGATTACTCATAATGAAATGATCACTGATGAAGTATTAAATCTTGTCAATTTGAGCCTAAAACAATTTCGTAGGCAATCAAATTTGATGAAAAATATTTTTTTAATAAGATTGTTACATAAATTTTGCAGAATTTTATAACTCAAACTCAGCTTTCAAATTCAAAAAAAACCTTAGTTTCAAAGATCATTTAATGAGAAATGCACAAACTCAAAAATCAGTTCACACATGTGAACATCAATTTCATTATGACATAATATTCGGATATTCTAATTATAACAGCAAGGCATCCTCACCCTTGGATTCAGAGTAATGGCAATGTCTACATAATTTTGTTGAGAGCATATCAAGAGACTGATCAAAACATTGGGAGGTATCAGTAAGTCTCTACATTTCCAACGTAATACATTTTCAAAGAAATGGTATATGGGAGGTAAATATATAACAATGGGAAAACAAAATGCAAGTAATTATTTTAACTCAGACTCTCATTACTAACGATATTTAAAAACTATATTGACCAATTATAATGAATTTATGCAGAAATTGTAAACATGTTTGTTAGGTTTCATACACACAAAAGGAACAACAGAAAAAATAACATTTAAGAAAATTATAACAAGCATCCTTGGTAAAAAATATATAACAATAATTTGTCAAAGTAGAATTGTTTTTGTCACAATAATCATCAGGTTAGTTATTGAGATTAGAAAACAAGATAGAGATGTTATATGTATTCATCAAAAGAACACATCAACTAGGTAACTTTTATTCTTGTTGGGGTAAATTGGAAAACAAAGAATGAGTATGAGAATTTGAACATTTTTTTCTAAACAATTAGCACTCTCAAAATGTATTAGAAATACAATTTCAAAAATGCAGTTGAGATGATGCATAAAAATAGAAAATATTAGACAATTTCTATCATGATCTGCAGAGGTTTGAAATGATAGGAAATTTGAAGCTTACTAAAATATTGAATTAAAAAACAGTGAAATACGATGCACAATATTCCCCTTTGACCTTAATGGAATTAAGTATTTAATTAAAAAATTCCATGTTTCAAATGCATTTTGTAGACAACGGAAAGCATTGTGCATTTCATATGCATTTTTGATGTGGCAAGAAGCCAATGTTTTCACCAAGCCATGAATTTAACAGTGAAGGAATTGAGAGATGTTGAGTTGGCAGTAACAATGTTCCAATTGAACATAAGTCTGCACAAAGGGGTCTAAGGTGTGTCCTTAGAGTTCAGATAGGGTAGAGCTCTGCAATTACTGGGCCTCGGTCCATGTGGCTAGCATCTCACTCCAATCAGTTTTACCCCAAGATAGATCCAGTACTCGTTTTTCTGCAGGCTGATTAGACCTAAGAATCAGTCCGAATGTAGGATGAAAAATTCCATACCCCTCCAGCGCTCAGTCTGGTCATTCAGACAGTAACTCAGCACTCTACCCACTGAGCCACACTGACTCCCCAAAGCTTGCTGTACTTACAAGTAAAATACTAAATTTTTAACATTAAACTATTTATTAAGTAGAGCCCATTGTTCAAAGATATTTATCCTTAAAAATTGATATAGTGAGATGCTTCATCACTTAGACACAATAAGAATGTGTCTCTCCAAATAATCTTCTTTGAAAAATGAAATGTAATTTGGTATTACAATTATACTCATATAAATTGTGAGATACATCTCTGAACAAAATTTTAGTGGTCTGATGGTTTTGACAGTTTGGCACAGGACTTGGTAAGCTTTGGAATGCAAGTAGAATTTCTGCTCAGGGCTTGGAATATTTGCTCAAAATTATAAAATATCACAAAATTCGCAAAAAAATATATTGTAAAATACAAAAATTATTGCTCAAAATTATAAATGTTCTGGGAAATTCATAAAAATTGCTTACTGGTAAAACAAAAATAATAAATTTCGTATCTATTCCATATGTTGCTTTACAAAAGAAAATGCCAATAATTTTAACATTTCTTAATATACAGAGAAACATAGTTTACATTGATATAACTTATTTTACTAGAAATTTTTCATTTGTTAACAGTGTAAACCCACAGTAAAATTGAGTTTCAAATGTACATAACTCACAACATAAAAAATGCAACAACAAAATTGAAAATTGGGAAAGAAACTTTGACCTCGTGCAGAATTTATGAGTAATCAGACTGTCACAATTTTTATACAATGAAAGTTATCACACCTCTTCCTCCAGTAGTTAAGAAATGAAAATAAGAAGATTAGTACAATCATTGAATTAGTATACACCATTAAGATTAATGGTATAATGTACAATCCATTAAAGTAAAGGGAATAACTTGAATGTTAGGAGAAAAATGATGCACTGAAAATAAATTTTTATAATTAAATTAAATTAAATTAAATTTATTGTCAAAAAACAGTACAAACTGCGTATGACCACGTGGAGGAAAAAATACTAATTTACTCTCCGGAAGCAAGCAAGGGACCATCCCATCAATTCCGATCAAGGGCCCTAAGGCAGAGGCGGATTCAAAAATTTCAGCAAAAGTTCCTAGATAAGATAAAAAGTTGGCTGCGAGTTATAATACTAATAGAATGTCAATATGTTTGTAATTTTAA
>NNCF01137721.1:38072-51482 GCA_002313205.1 Laupala kohalensis
AATGCCGTAACGTAAATGGGAGTAAACGTTTGCAAAATAAACGCAACGGGAAATACGTGGACTAACTGCGTTAACTAAGATTCGGAATGCGTAACACAAATTGCTTAATTGGGAATTAAGATTGTCAATGTGACAATTCCATTTGAGGTTGTCTTGAATTAATTTAAGAATTTAAACCATAAAAGCATCTACATATCTGGAGAATCAGGGTCATGATCTATCAGTTAATAAACCAATAAAATCAATCAATCAGTCAAAATCTCATATTTTATGTACGAGGAGTAGCAATGGGATGCACTCAATGATTCTTGGCATAACCTAAATAAAATGAATGAAGGTCAACAAATAATTATCCCTTTCCCAATGAATGACATTGTTTTAGTGCAATAAACTTGTGTTTTCTCTTTTGTACATGCTAAAAACAGGTGTAAGGAAATATTATATTATTTTCTTCTCCCTTTTTCACAGGAATGACCTCATTTCCTTTTTATTCAATAATTTGAAAATAAAGATAGATATATACACAAAAAGAATTGGACCCACAATATAGGATGACTACATGAGAAAGCAGCAGGTACAATGTTGCAGAGAGGTGCTGTAAACCATCACAAACAGCAGTTTTTAAGTTTGTGTGAACAGATGTCCTATATATGGTTCTATTGGCAAAAGTTTCTTCATACAAATTGAGTGATGAATGAAGTCACCAGAAAAGCTATTCAAACAGAAGAAAATTTCTAGGGAATGGAGTGACTGGTTGATTGAAAGTGGGAAGCTCAACATGCATACTTCACTTCATAGATTTGTTTTTAGGGTATCGCAACAATCCAAGTGACATGAGAGAAAACTTTTTAAACTCGCTCACAGTGAGGAACACACAAATGCAACAATAATTAGAAGCTTTACTACTGTTAAGTATTAAGTAGAAAACTGTATTCCCTATGAGTTCAAATTAATTTCAATGATTCTTTAGAAAAGCATGAAGATGATTTGTATAACCTTTAAAGATGTTTTTTCAATTGATAAAATATTGATTTTTTTTCTTCAATTGATGGATGAAAACTTTGGATGAAGTGAGAAAATTGTATTACGGATCCATGCATCCTTTGCAATATCTCCCTTTTAATATCATTAACTTTTTCCTTTCTGATTTTATATTAACCCAATTTTCTGAAGTATGTGTTACCAAGGGTCTTATTGTGGTCCCATAAAATTTATTCATGTATTTTTCAGGGTAATTTTCATTGTAATAATGTTTTGTTTGCAAAATATGCTCTATAGCCTAATAACTTTCTTTCTCAAACAATACATGAAATAAGAAACAGGTCATCTCGAGTTCAGATTGGGAGAAAAATGGAAGCAATAGTTGAGAACAGTAAAATTGTAACATCCAGTAAAATTGTAACATTCTTGTGTTTAATTAAGAAGTAGACCGGACATATCATATCAATTAGTTTTGTTTCAAGTACATTTCCTAGCCCTCTAGTGGACCTCCGGTGGCTAAGGGGTCAGCATGCTTGCTCATCACAAAGTCTCCCAGCGAGGCTAGAAAAAATTTGTAGCTTTTCATATTAATGTCCAAGTTCATATAGCTGTGACTACTGAAAAGTTCTTCTTCTTCCACCTCCTACTGCTTGTAGTATCAATTATTGTAACTACTACTAACTACTCTTACTAACACCTCCATGTGGGCCAAGTTGTTGGTAAATTCAGCTAACAGGCCCAACAACTAACAATAGTCCTACCACCCATCTCCTACCTCCTATCGCCCCATGTAGATAAGCTTCAATAGCATGCTTCACTTCCCATTTACAAATACTACAATAAAATAAGTGCATTTGAGAATTTTCAAAGTGATACATAACATTCATCTGATATCTGAAAGGTACTTCAGACATGCTGTTGAAAAAAGAAAAAAAATCAGTTAATTCTTAACTGTTTCTAATATGTGGATCTTAGAGGAAGCATACATATGGTCAGATCATTGGTGGTGTTTGTTTGAATTCTTGGTGCCATTTCTTGGGCCAATATGAGACAGATTTCTGGTGCCATCTCAACAACTGAAGGTAGGGTCTATTCCACAAGTGAATGAGCCAAAGGTATGATATGGCTAAACAATCTTCTGAAAGAAATAGCTGACATTAAGGATGATATATTATTTGTGGATAATAATGCTGCAACAAAATTAATAGAAAATTGTGTGTTGTGCAGTCTAATAAAATATTTTTGAATTTGTCATTCGTTTGTCAGAGAAAAGGTCCTAGGAGGCAAAACAAAAACCAGAACATTGGAGAGGAAAGATAAATCTGCTGATGGCTTGAAAAAGTCTTTCTTTAGAGTGATATAGACGAAAATTTTTCAAGAATTTGACCTTTCTTCAGAGGAATGTTTTTAATATAAATTTTGTTGTGCAAGAGTATTATAATTCATTTATTAATTAATTAACTAATAAGGAAGACGTGGAGATATGGAAAACACCCTTCTCATTGTTTAAGAAAATTTAATTATGATGTGCATAATCAATTAGTGAGTAAAAATATATTCTTTTTATATATATGACTGTCGAAAATAAACCTACTAACACAGAAAGAGTTATGAGCATTGCTACAAGCTCAAGTCTGAAATGTTAAAATTTGATTTTCAAAGAAAGCTGTCTTTGAAAATAATTAAAGTTATTGTAATGTTAATTCACTTCCTCAACTTGGTATTTCAAATAAAACCTAACTCAAAAAAATTTAAAAAATCTTTAAAATCCTTGGAAAATCACACATTAAATACCAAACCAAAAAAGAAAGACAAATTACCTGTAAAAATCTCAACCCTTTCCCTACATTAACTTGAAGTGCACCTCATCATCTCTATTGTTTGTAGACAGCCAGTTCATTAGAATCTCCTGTAAATCAAAGTCAAGAATAAAATATTCCTTTGATTTATAAAATTTCAAAATAAAAGAATTATAAATAAATCAAATAAATAGTTGATAGAAACCCCCCCTCTGATTTTGTTATAACATAATGGAATCAACAAAAAGTAAAAAAGCAGAAAACTAATTATAAAATTTTCAATAAAATGTGAAACAATTTTAAAACAATTAAGTTCTGATAACTATGCAATGAATAATAGAGAAAATATGGAAATAATACATTATTTCCCATTGAGTATTTAGACAGACAACTTTTGGGTGAAACAAAGAGTTGAAGTTTATGGTACATTTTCACACAACTATGCCCCTGCACACTACTTGATGAACATTAAAATGATGAAGATAATGATAGATTTAGAATTTTAAGGATTATTGACTTTACGACGTATCGGATAAAATCACACCCTCAATCCCCTCGATGCCTTTAGTGGCATTCGAAACCGCTTTTGTATGAATGTAAATGATATCTCCCACGAAATATTAAATTACCACTAAATCGATATCGTAGCTTATATAGATTAAGTAGATCATGCCAAGTATGGAGCATATTTGGCAGCAATTCATTAGCACAGACGGATCCATTGTAATACATGAATTTTTAAGAAATGTTCACACGTGCTGCAATAGTTGCACGACAAGTACGTTTGTTGTCACGGTTGGTCTGCGTTAATATTACGAAACATGAGAAAAATCCATTCATTTGTTTAGTGATTAAACGTTCAGGAATGTTCTTGAGGTTTGAGGTGATTGAGAGAAAAACTAATTTCCGATAGACAACCTTAATAGAAAACAGTTCTTTTTCGAACAGAATGACAAATTAGTATTGGCAATACAATACAACGAGAAATTGACAGATTAACTTGTATTTTTCTGGTCCATAATTACATATTGTCTATAAACATATTAGTTCATTGTTTCCAAATTCATAGAGAAAAAATTCAATCTTAAGGACGTATACAAGACGTATATATGACATGTTCTATTGGTGTTTGCGAAGAATAGCTTTAGCCCCCTTACAATCGAAAATACATTACACACACACTCCTTAAAATATTAAAAAAAACAGACATACATTTTAATAAATCTGTGCGCACATTGACAAGTAACTTCATTCGACCTGTAGTCCAGGAACCTGGTATAACCGGCGCAACATAACTCCCACTCTGGCTGCCGAGCCGAAGGGATGGCGCGGGGAAGGAGAAAAATACACGCTATTCTGAAAACATTTATCATTCAAAGCGAAGGTTCTACTAATCCGGCGCACACCTTCCGTATTTCCCCACCGACCAAGTACAACGAAAGGGCAGTGAAGCCGTTTTCGTGGAAAGTGCGACCATCCCACCCCATTAACAGACCCAGCCAAATTTTGCAGAACGGTTTGTAGCTCAAAGGCGGAAGTTATGTTCGGCGAGAGCGGAAGTTATGTTCGGCTTATAGCTCCGACCTTGCAAAAGGTCACGGAGAGTTCGTATTTAGCACACTTCTTAAGTTGGACGTAGTAACGATAATGCTGAGTTTCCGCTCCCGACGCCACCTCGGAAAAATGACGGCGAATTTGACCTTTTGCAATTATTTTGTTTCCGGTACCAGTTACGACCAAAATAGTCATAATAAGAAAGATAATTCATTGAATGTCCAACATTCCTGAAGAAATCTTTTTTTGTCAGATTTATCGTTTCTGAAATACAAAGGATTAACGTGGATTTTCCCAAATTTGTGAATTTTCACATTATTTCCGTATGAATATTTGACTTTGATGTGTGTTTTACTCAGTTTTACGTATAATGGGTCCGAAAATCTTCAAGAACAATATATATATAAAATATCAGAATACATATAAAAATTAGAGACACAGTGTAGTAGAAATATAGGAGAGGTATTCGATAAGAAAACATGAATGAATATTGACGCAGTTAATTTTATTAATTTTTAATGATATACTCATTTCCGCATCACCATTGAAGACTCATTTTTATAGTGGTGTCACCATTAGACCTAATTAACTTCACACGGTGTTGACATGAAAATTTAACCTTTTCGATTTTCTAATTAATAATCTTGGTTGTGTATAGTTTGAAATATCTCTGTACATGAATAATGATATTAAGTCTGACTACAGTAATCTCCAATGTAAAACCGTTAGTTATCAGTCCAATACTTAATATTCTAGAATGATGTTTGTGTTGCTGATATTTAATATGTTCCGTGGGATCTAGTCGATGTTTGACGATAATGTAATGTGTCAAGGTACAAAATCTTCTTTCCCAATTCTAAAGGACATCGTAGCTGGAAACAGCATTAATATAAAAGTCGGAGGTTATGTTCTTCAGAGTTGCGTAGCATCTGAATGAGTCTTTTGCAATGATTGCCAACACTTATCTCCAAATTCTAAAAAAACCATTATGGTAGTAATACAATCTTTGTATCTGAAAATATATTATTTTTCACGCATTTAGTGGGTGTGATAGCACATCGATCCTGAGTTTAAATAAAGTTTTTCAAGATCATGATATTGTGAGTCACTGATTCAAAGTTGTACAAATTTTCAAGGATAAATATGCAAATCGTGTTTCCTTATCGAATACCTCTCCTATATTTCAACTGGACAATGTGTTTCTAATTTTTATTTGTATTTTGATGTTTTATGTATATTGTTCTTTGAGGGTTTTAGACTCATTATATGTAAAATTGAGTAAAACACACTATAAAAACAAATATTCACGTCAAAACTAAGGAAATAATGTGAAAATTAAAAAATTTTGGATTTTACAAAAAATGTTGGAAATTAGATGATATATCTTTCTTATAATAACTATTTTGGTCGTAACTGGTAGTGGAAAAGAAATAATTTCGAAAAGGTCAAATTTGTCCGTCATTTTTCCAAGATGGTGGCTCGAGCGGCAAAGGTTGGAGGTCGAAAAATCAGCATTATTGTCACTACGTCCAACTTAATAAGTGTGCTGAATATGAACTCTCCGTGACCTTTTGCAAGGTCGGCCTGCATAATAATGCCGTGGTTCCTGGACTACTTAAGCTGTCAGTGACTAAGCAATTTTTTCGAGTAATTTTCTTGTATGGAACTTAAGATCATTTTCACATCGCTTATCGCTCAACTGTAACTGCTCTAGTTGGACAATTTAGTTACGATATCAAGTTAAATTACAAATATACTAAATAACTCATTTTGTAATCATTCTTTTCATCGATATTTTCGGGACTTGTGTATGGACTACGGATTATGGACTTATAATTTTGTTCACTTATACATGACGAAAGAGAGGGAATTGGGGAGGGAAAGTTGAGGAAGGTCCTTCTTCTATAGGATTAGTGTCCCTTTTTTCCCCTTCTTCCTCTCCTTTTTGTTCCTCTTGAATTGTTTCCAGAGAGGGGATGCTGCGGGAGGCAACGCCCTCCCTGGAGTGGCTGTTACTGCGGCTGGTCCGTTGCTGAGCTTCTGCGGAGCGGCCCTCGTCCTTGAGTTGCAGTTTTCAGACACTTGGAGTTTCTAAAGCTACTGTACAGTTTCCCGAGGTGCTTCACGACGAGGTGCATTAGTAAAAATGGCCATAGGTGTGGCCATCTGTTATCGCCAAACAGACATTGGTTGCCATTGAAATAAATGACAGTTTGGCGTTAACAGGTGGCCATTCAATGGCCATTTTTACCAGAGTGCATTGATTTTGCAATGATGGTGCGGTCAGGGGTGACCTGTTGGGCGTCGGCGCAGGTGTCTGTGGCGTGAGGGGTGGAAGGGAAGGTGGTGAGGGCAGACACGATGGTGACAGTAGAAGCAGCGGTGACTGCGACATCGGCGTTGGCAGGGGACAATAAAACAGAAAGGTATATGGGGAAGTGCGTCTCAGGCAGTTCTGTTTATTTCATGGATATACTAATGTGAACTGATTATCTACTCTATTAAACGATACAGCAAGAAACTTTACGTGCTGGAAAATATGTGCGAGTGAAGGTGAGACTGGGTGTGGAGTATATTACGAGGAATGCAGTAATGAATTCTTCAATTTCGTTTCGTTGGAAGATGACGGCTGAGTTGAGTACGTGATTTCTGACGATTGACCACTGGTTTCTGTACATACGACCTATGAGTTTATGGCAGCGCTTAACTGAGCACGTTCCGGAATTGCTCTGGGGAAAATAAGAGGTGCGCTTGTGAATACTTCTTGACAGAGAACCATATTAATCATATGACAAACAAGTACAAGTGTGTAATAAATGTGAATAAATCCTTATGAACTGTGCTGGGTTTGGTACGCACTGTTATACAATGGAGGGAATATAAGTTCTTTTTTGTTGTAGTGAGTGTAGGAATATAAAATTGGTAAATTTGAATAGTTTATTTGTTGACAAATATCCGTCATTCTATGTTTTGAACAAGTCCAAGACTTACATGATTGCTGAAGTGGGAATTATTCTGTGGTGCTCAAGACCATGATGATGACTCATAACAATGCAATATGAGCACACTGTGTAATGATCTGTGTCTCTAAGAGTATTTACATATGAGTGAGTATATACGTACGTAATGGCGAGAGAAACCCTAATACGAGGTAGGGGGCGTCAGATAAGTAGTGACCACGGAGAGTGGGGTTATATCCTGTTGAAACAAAAACTATCAACAAATACAGTACGTGATACACACAAAACCAAGGCACACTCTTCGGCACCACGAAAGTTCACTTCAGCAGAGGTGTAACTGCACTCTGCCACGAAAGGGCAAACATTCGGAACAACAGACACATCGCTGACAGATAGGAGATGCTTTTGGATTGTGGGCTCACATAAGGAAACAATGGATATGGTAGGTGAACTAGAGCGTGAAGACTAAGAAAGTGAAGGCACGTCGTGAAAGAGCGGCAGTAGTTGCAGCGACTACGCTTCAACACGAGATGACATGACTATGATTACAACACGCTCGCGACGTAATAGGAAAACGGTGATGCAGGGGAAACAAACGCTCCGGAGTTATCCGATCAGTTATTAATCAGGTTGCATGATGATGCTAAATATAATAAAGTACCTGGAAAACTCCAACAGACCGTGCGAGATACGGTGAATAAATTATGGAAGAGTTGTGCGACACTCCAGAAGGAAAATGAAACGCTACGGGGTCAACTGGAAGAATACGGGAAGGAACAGGAAGTGAAAGAGTTTATCTTGGGACTAAGGGAAGAACTAAAGACGGGTCATCAAATAGTGGATGGGGCGGATATGTATATACATATGGAGGAGCGGCTGACGAATATAATAGTCGACAGGTGGAACATGCTTGTCGCCAAACTTGATCGAGATAAGGTGGAGATGGAGGACCGCTTCCTGACGAGGATAGAAGATTGTGTGGGAAATCGGGATACGAGGAAGGATACGCTCCGCGAAATATACCAGCAAATGGAGGGGATACAGATTGCGATATGTGCTGTCCAAACAACGGTGGGGAGAATTGAGAACAACAGAACAAATGACAGAAGGTGGTGAGGATACGCATAATACAGATGGGGACACGTTTGCGCAGGCAGTAAGGAAGAGAAAACAGAGGTTGGTATGGAACTCGACCTTGAAAAGGATGTGCGAGACATAATCGAAAGGACGCAACTGTGAAAATCGATGTATGTCGCGGTACACGTCGGGGACATGTTCTAGTAGCAATGGAGGATGAGACAAGTTACAAGACAATGCAGGAGAAAATACGGGAGAGGGACGGCCTCAAAGAGATTAGTATTCTTAAGATACCACCAAAATTGTTGGTCTTCAATGTGGGGGAGCAAGAAGACGAAGAGTTCCTTACGCAGTTGCGCAACAGGAATGGAGGGGGGGATAAGGCTGCAAGAGTAGTGAAAAAGATAGGCAACACGAAGAGAGAAAAGAAAAATTTGTGGTGGAAATAGACTCGGGTTGGTACGAGAATATACTACGGCGGGGAAAGGTGTATTTACGCTACAGATCGCATCATATAGATGAATTTGTGGATCCGCTACGCTGTTACAGTTGTATGCGGTACGGTCACATTGCACGCGGATGCAAAGCTCAGAGGGAAATCTGTAGTCACAGTGCGAACCCAGGACATGCGTTCAAATCATGAGCACACAAGACCGATATCGGGAAGTGCGCAAATTGTTTACAGAAAGGTCTGCCGTATGACCACAGTGTGCGGGGTGGCAAATGTCCGAAAATACCTACGTGTCCGCGAGATAGTGCGCCTCAGTACCAGTCATGAAGCTTAAACGTTTTAGAGAAAAACCTACAGCGTGGAAAAATAGGGACACTTGAGTTAGTAAAATACGTTGAGGACACACGTATTGATTTGTGTTTATTGCAGGAACCATATATGTTCTGCGGTAGACTGTGGAATGTCCCGCTTTGTATGCGTGGTCTCTATAAGATGAATGGTTCCTCGGTGATATTGATATGCAATAAGACATTAGAAGTTTTGGAGTTTAGAAACATCATACTACTGAATTCACACAAGCAGTTCTGGTAGGGGAAGGGATCGATGCAGTCATCATAGTCAATGCCTATGTGAAGAATGACAGCAAAGCGCAGGTGGTCTATAGGAGACTAAGGACGATACTAAAGGAGCATAAAAGTAAATATGTGTATGTGTGCGGTGATTACAATGGCCGTTCGGTGTTATGGGGCGATAAAGTTAATAATAAGAAAGGAAAGGAAATGGAGCGCTTCTTATTTGAACATGATCTAACGCTGGTGAATAGTTTTGGGTTATGTACGTTCGAAACAACGAATGGACAATCGGTTATCGATCTCACGTTGCAGAATCGAACGAGACATACGACAGCAGCGACACAGTGGGAAATCACCAAAAAAATAACGTGCGACCACAAGAGCATTCTATTCTGCATCGAATCGATAGGNACAGTGGGAAATCACCAAAAAAATAACGTGCGACCACAAGAGCATTCTATTCTGCATCGAATCGATAGGCGACAGTCCTACCCTCCCGCGTCAGAAAAATTATAGAAATATAAAATGGGACAAAATAAAGTTAGATGAGAGGTACGTGGCAGAATATAATGGTGATGACATGAATATGAATATCGACTCACGAGTAGATAATTTCCAGCGGGATATACAACAATATGTATCTGAATACTCCGGGACCCTGGGGAAGGGTACAAGACCAGGCAAACCTTGGTGGCAGCCGCAGTTAACAAGACTTAAGAAAGAAGTGGGACGGATGCGCATAAGATAGCAACGTCAAATACCAAATACACTAGGCAAAGTTGCGGCTCGCGACAAGTATGTCTCCAGTCGCCGTACGTGTAGACGTAGGAAACAACAGTTAAAGAGGCAATTCTGGATGAGTTATGTAGAGACGTGTCTCCAAACGTCAATATGGGGGATTCCATGTGTAATTGGGCGTGGATGGTTGCGAAACAAACATACATGGGTGGAGATACACAAAGCAAAAGCGTTACCTACTGATGAAATGGTATATACAACTGGTTGGGCTGACGCGGGCCATGCATTGATGCATGGAATTCTGGACTGTAACGAAAAAGTTATTTCAGAAACAACATACGACTATTTGGAAACACAGACGGATGACAGACTAACTGTGGCAGACGTAAAGAACATTATTGGGGAAATTAAGAAAGGGAAAAGTCCTGGTTTTGACAGAAAAACGGGGAATGTTTTAAAGTGTTTAGAACGACGATATAGAAAAGAACTCTCAGATATTAAGTATGTGTTTGTCAACAGGTTATTTTCCACAGGCATGGAAGATTAGAGAATTACGACTGTTTTTGAAACCGGGCAATCGAGATGTGCGCATAGCAGCGTTTTATAGACCAATAACCTTGCTACCCGTCGTAGGGAAGGTATTTGATATGTACATGGCGTGCAGGATTCGACGAGAGAAGAAAAATTACATGTATGGGTTTACTAAGGTGAGGGGTACCGACGATGACTTTTGTGCTTTGCGCCGTATACTAGATAACATAAAATCAAAATACAAATTACTCATCTTTATATATTATAAGGGCGCCTTTGATAGTGTGCACTGGGGAACAGTCCAAAAGGAATTGGAACAGATGGGATCGTCTGAAGTTCTGCGGCGTTTCTTGGCCTCATGTCTCAGAGAGCGATACGTGTTTTTGGATATCGGAACGGAACGCTTAATAAAAAAACTTAACAAAAGATGCCCACAGTCACTTGGGACTACTGCTATGGTGTGTGCTGTTGAATCAGGTGCTCTACACACTTGACAATGCAGGCGAAATGTTCCTTGCATGTGCGGATGACTTGGTACTGGTTGTCCCAGTGGATAGTAGAGCTGATCTCGAAAAGCGGGGGAGTGCGACGTTGCAACGGGTAATGGACGCTAGTGCCCAAGTGCGCTTGACAATCTCTATGGAAAAACAGAAGGGGGCAAACTGAAAAGACCCTATTATTCGTGTTGGAGGGGAGAGATTTAAGATCAAGCAACATGTCAAGTATCTTGGGGTGGTTATATACGGGCAGTTAGAATTCAATAACCATCTTGAGGAAGTGGGTAAACGCATAAAAATGATTGTTTGTTCCCTACATAAGGTAGGGTTGAATAAAATAACTCTGCCGATAGATAAATTCGAACACTATATCTCGAAGCGCTACAGCCTGTTCTGACGTACGGGAGTATAATGTGGTACTCAAGAATGAAGCTTACAATTTTGGAGAGGAAGTTGTCAAACCTCCAGCGGTGTTGCCTCCGACTGTGGTACGAAGGTTATCAGTGTGTACCCACGAAGGGGATGTTGGTGTTGCTTGGGATCTTGCCAATAGATCTCTATATAGACAGACAGTAATTGCGATACACGATGAGAAAAACTCATCAGATCATACTCGATACAATGACAATTGCCTCAGACATGAAGAATTGGAAGACAAAAATAGACACTGCAATCTGGGATTGTTGACAAATCAGATGGAATATAGCCACAGAAGGTAGGAACTTGCGACAATTTATTCCGAATCTGTGGTATGTTACGACAAATAGACAATGGTTTAAACCACGAAAATCAACAATAGAGATCATGACGGGCCATGCGCATGTGTGAAGACGTATCTCAAGAAGAGAGGCATTGTCGAAGACGACGTTTATATGTGTGGAAAGGCACAGGAGACGATCGCACATGTTTTGTTTGTTTGTGAGTGCAATGATCTATAACGACAAGTTTGGTATGCAACGCTGAAACGTATGGGAGTGTACACTTGAACGGATATGACAACATAAATACGGACAAAGGACATGTTTACTGCTTTTGAGGACTATGTGACAGGAGTGTTTTTGATTCGACGAAACGTTAGATAGTAGACACGTTCCTGCCACTTCTTTGGCAAGAAACGGAAAGTGACTCCGATGAGGGAGAAAAAGTACTACCAGAGAACGAGAAATATACCACGATGTTTTAAATATTTCGAGTGTAACCCCGTTATTGGTTCCTTAGCCACGGCACGGGTGACTAATAAAATAAAGTATAAAATCGGTGTTGGCAGCGGTAGTGAGGTGATGCAGGCGTTTTCCGTCAGGGGGCGAAGTGGTATAAATCCATGTTTCGTATCCAATCCCAGGTCAGTCACCGAGCAAAGACGGAATGTTTGAGTAATAGGGCTCGTTACTTGATTGCTTCTCAAGACTTTTAATTGAGAAGCTGAGTTTTGGGCATAAGTCCTCGGGGACTCTGACAAAAGTCTCCGATCGCAGAAGGACTGCGCGACTACTGATGTGCATAAGCGGAAGTGAGTAAGATGTCTCCCTGTCCACCAGAACCTGTACTAGTAGGGTTTGTTCTTCAAACTGGTCCGGTATGTCAGCATTCTCCGGCTTCCCTTCCGGAACTTCTATCAGTGTGGAAGGGGTCCCGATGCGAAATAGCCTATATGGTAATGTGCCGGGTCCGGGAAGAAGAGACAACCTCCTCTTCGGGTAATCATCAAGTGACACCAAGTCTCGACCACTAGCCGTGATGAAAGGACACCTTAGTTTTGTAGCACTTGTAGAAGCACCTTTCTACATATATAAATAAATTTATTGTCAAAAAACAGTACAAACTGCGTATGATCACGTAGAGGAAAAAAAACTAATTTACTCTCCGGAAGCACAGACTATAAACCAGACGCCCCTCTCCCATACTAACGGTGTATTAACAGCTTTCAGCGCTCCTAACATTGTTATGCGCAAACTACCAAGTTCAAAAACCGGCCACAGGGCGCGTGGCAGTTCCCGATTCCCCTCCCCCTTCCCCAACCAGGTACTGTAACCCCCACTCCCTCGACCTCATGCTTCATAATTTCACAATAATTTAGCTGAAAATACTTTCCCTACAAAAATTAACATTTGTGAATAGTTAACAGGATGTATAACTGAAATATTTTACTACACATATGAAATAGAAAATGAAAACAGGACAATTGACAGGAAATGTACACAAAGAAAATACATACTTGCTCTTAATTCTATTTATTCATAATAAAGATTC
>NNCF01137721.1:62927-91589 GCA_002313205.1 Laupala kohalensis
GTGGTAGAACGTACCCACTCGCCGGTAGCCACGTCGCTCTAATTTTCGATTCCAAGGCAAAACACTACGGCGGCGGCGCGGCTACTCAATTTTTTTTTCACGCTTGTAAAATCTAAACTACTCGCCCAAATTTTGTGATTTAAAGTCATTTTTTATCTTCGTTAAATGCACAAAACAAATAACCCATTAAAGTTGATGATGGTTGCTTTTTTTTCATTCTTAAATTACCCTCTTAAATTCAAGTACTTTAACACGTCTATTTTTAATAACTTATTTTTCGAAAATTTAGGTTATATGATGTAGCGGACTTTTTTGTAGAACTCCTTGAGGCGAATATTGTCGCTGACATAGTTATCTATCTCGAACCGTTTAGGCAGCGTAAGCGAATATATTTCTCCGAAGATGGATTTTTCCTCCGACTTCATCAACATTCATTGTTATTACTAGTAATTATAATTATTTTGTGTATATTTTTCAACCTATAATTACATATAATTATTCCATATTAATAATAATCTAGCTTTCAAGGAAAAAAACTGAAAAATATTATTGAATAACGCGTTTACCATGTTCACAATCACGTCAAACGACTAAGATGGCGAGATCCCGACTGGGAAACAGCTTTCCGATGCAGAAACAAAACCCTCGGAAACATACAGAATACAGTTTTGTGCTTCCCGCTCGGAAAGTCACACCCTGCGCCAAGCCACTTCCCGATAGGGTTGGGAGTTACAGAATAGCCCCTCAGTAGTCAGATATATATTTCGGATGGGATCATAACTTTATTTATCAAATGAAATTTATTAATGTTAATTTAAATGTTAAAGTTATTTGACATTGAAATATTTTTAATTTGTGTAATTCATATTTTTAATTTATTAATAAAATTTAAATTCCCCCCACTTGGCTCTCGACGATTTATTCTTTTTACTGACCAATTTACTGTTATAATTTATTTGTTCAGGATGTAGCTCGGCTGAGAACATGAACTGTAGTGATACACGACATAAAGATTTAAAATAGCCTTGTATAGAAAAATAAATTAATTTTTTAAAGTTATAAACTGCGTACGACCACTTCGGGGCAATAAACTAATTTACTCCGGAAACAAGCTAGGGACCATCTCATCAATTCCGACCAAGGACTCCAAGGTTGTGGCGAATTTATCATTTATGCGCTCCAAGGCAGGTAAAATCATGGCATTCGCCTCTAAACGATTGCTCCTTTTTATATCTACAGAATGTCAACAACTCTATACCTAGGATCGAAAAAATATTTAACAAATAGGAACTATTATCAAATCTTAAAATTATTCCTAACATGAATTATAAATATTCATATAACTAAGAATGCGAAATTAATAGTAACGAGATTTTAAAGGGACTGCCGCCCCTAGGCGAGAACGTATACATAAAATCCACCGGAAAAAAACCCAGGCCAAATAAGTACAGAGTTTATGTACACAACCGTAACAAGGTTAAGTACGGATAAAAAAAAGTTGACTGTTGAAGGAATTGTCGCAATTGTTCATAAACATATTTTCTCATTCATTATTTGAAATTACTTTGTATTCCAGTGCACAATGTTGGGTCTCTTCGTCTGCATTGTCTCTGCGTCTGATTTCACCTACCGAAAATAGGCTATAGCGGGGCTTAATTTTATCAGCTCCTGGAAAAATAGTTATATAGGCGAATATTATCAGCAATGTGGACTGATTGTTAACTTAGAAAGCATTTGGGATGTTCGTATCCATCTCAATGGCACCGAAAAGTATGGTTTCGAATCTAATATCGGATTTTTCCGTTATTTTTACATGTCATCCCCTTCTCACCCCCTAGGTGCGCAAGGGATGTCTTATCTTTATAGTGCTTGTTGTCATATAGTCAGTCATCTGTGTATCAAGTTTGGTTGAAATTTCTCCAGGCACTCTCGAGTTATGGTGGAATACATTCATAAAAATTTCCAACCCCCATTTCACCCCCTTAGGGGTGGATTTTCGTAAAATCGTTTCTTAACGGAAGTCTACTTCCTGAAAGGAATCTACCTGGCAAATTTCAATTTTGTAGGTTATGTAGTTTCGGAGATTTCGTGTTTAGTCAGTTAGTGAGTGAGTGGTATTTCGCTTTTATATGGTATATGTAGATTAGTGGTGAAGTGTTACAAAATATTCGTGCTACGATATTAACATTATCCCGGAGTAGTACAGTATAAAGAATTTTAATTAATGGGGCCTTGTATTCTCTTTGCCTATTGGATACTGTAATGTCAGTACTTGATATTCTCATTAGACAATATAGTTTTACGTGAGAGAGCTTACTCGATGACACAATTTAGTACATCTGTTTGGAAGGCTGTGAAAAAAACTTGGTCAAGAATAGCGTGAGGACAGTGCCGCACTCCTAGTTGACTGAGCATCACAGTATCACTCTGTCAAGAAATCGGCATTTCCAGCTTCCTTATGGACTCTTCAACCCTGCTATTCATATGTGATATAATATTGGGCATTTTCATGCTCTATGTAATCTGCTACAGTTATTGTGTTGACCGACAGGTAATAATGCTAATTCATGAGATGTAGTTTTTTGTGCATTCATATAATATTATAATAATTTTAACAAATGATTTATTTTTAGGAAATAATGGAATTTCTTTGTTTAATTTTAAAAAAGTTGGGACTAGGAAGATGATTACTTTAGGGAATGAAGGTAAGATTCAGAAAATTTTTGTCTGATAAATATGGTTTAGAATGAATTAGTTCAACTTTCTTGTTATATTCAGATTTCTATGAATTCTGTCTAATGCAATATTTTTTACTTCATGTGAATTATATTTTGAAATATAAAAAGGTATTGAGTAAAATGCTGTTCTTTATACATAATCTTAGGCAAATGGACATTCGAAGAAATACTGCAACTACAAAAGAAACAAATACATTCTAGAAGACACCAGGGAACATTCCAAAACATGAAAAATGTCCAAGTCGAAAATGTTTCATCTATTGATATTAAAAGTTAGAAATTAAGTCACCTAGAAATTAAGACACCTAGATTGTTATGATTACTGCTTTACAAACTTCATTTTCTGTATATGTAATCTGAATAAAAATTTTATTTTCTAAATACCATTATACGATTTTATTTTTAAAGAAAATTCTATGGAATATAAAAAAGTCTTCTTTTTTCAGTTTCTTATCACATTCATCTGTTCCTCGTCCGCGTGAAGTTAGAGTACAGTCCGCTTTCGTCCATTACTTTCATTAATAAGAGAACCAGCTCACAAATTTGTCAAAGATAGGATGTGTTTTTTCTGTACATTTTCCGACCGACAACGGTGGTCTAAAGTAAAGTCTTCGCTTCCACGAACCCGCTGAGTGGTAGAGCGTGGGTTCAAACCCTGTTCGGCTGGGATTTCTCTCACCTACTCCAGACAAATGTCGGTTTGGTACCATAAGTTCCCTTGCAACCCAACATCTCTCCTTCCCAATTCCCTTGCGCAAGTCAATGGTTAGTTGGTAGAGCAGGCCTCAAGACCTGAACCTCGCCAGAAGGAATAAAATAAATAAATAAATAAATTTTTTGTGAGGTTAGAATTACCGATTTTGAATCGAAAGTTCTTAGTACTGTAAAAATTTTCTTTTTAAAAAAGTCTTGAGAGGAATGAGTGGGAACGATTTCAATTTAAGTGAAAATGTGGTTGCTAGTAAACACAAAAATTTCCTGTTTACACTTCTCGAGAAATCAATTTTTTTAGTAAAAGGAGGTCATTCCTCTTATAATACAGGTATTAACAAAATGTAGTAACACCGGAACTTCAAATAGGAGAAATTTACGAGTTATTTGAGTATTAAGTATCGCACTTTTCCAAAGCACAAATATCGTAATTGTTTTTGTAGATATTGCAAACGTCTTAATTGCAATTAAAATATTATTTGATCTGCAATATCAAAATACCTTTAACTAGTCTATCTTGCATCTAACTCTTTCACTAGGAAGCGTCTGAAGGACCTGGGACATCGTACACCAAAGTGAATTACCCAAGAAGTCGTCTTGCTGCGTGAGTCGTGTGAGTTTTCTCCTACATCACGATCACGAAACCTTCAATACATACTATATGGTATCGCTCATGTAATTATAAGGAATACTGAGTACTAAGAGTCTATATATAAATGGTGAAAACTGAGAAAAAATTAAAAATAATTTGAACAAAATTTGTTTTGCCTGTTTATTTGCAAAATATACGTGTTACCTCTAAAATGCCTTCAAATAATTTTCTGGGTTTTTCAAAAATTTGAAAAAAAATCAAAATTATTTCAACTCTTTCACACTCTCTTAAACTAGGAAGCGTCTCGAGGAACTGGGGCATCGTACACAAAAGTGGTCCTCATAAGTGGACAAAGATAATCCACAATCTATCTTCGTTGATCCTTTACTCCAAACGTTTACTTCGTTAAATTTTAGAGCATTATTTGACTGTTGGAAATTTAACGGAAGTTAGTCAACCGTTCAAACTTAATTGAATATTTAATATGTTAAATCAAAAAAATAGTCAAGGATTCTCGTCGAAAACACAATAATTCATTATAACAGGTAGGTTAGGCTGGATAGAGAAGGTAAGTAAAAAATTTCACATTTATAGTGTTTCTTTATTATTTTATTTAATGTAGCAAGAGAATAAATTCCTCGTGCAAGATCACCTTGCAAAAGGAGCATTTTTACCTTCACAAACATTAACATATCAAAATTTTCTTCTGAGAGGGATAACGTTTACTCCACATTTTATTTTTTCCACTGAAAGCTGTCAAGCGGTACTTTGATATTTTCTTGCACGTAATATGCAGTGAACACTGGACGCAAATAAATCAAGATCGTCAGCTAAATAACATTTATTCTTTCTTCTATTCGATTTTGTATACTCTGTAAATTTTGAATGCAAGGTCAGTCCACGCGTCGGAAGGAGGAACAGAAGAAGAGAGAGGACCGCCGCAAACCGCTAAATGGCATGGCAATAGCGCGTATCATCTTATCTGAGTAACCTTTGTTTCCACAACTTTGCGTCACCCAATGTGCCCTTGAGAAGGGCTTGTGCCGAGCTCGTCCCTGCGATCAAGGGATGCAGGTAGACAAGAGCGCATTCCTCGTTTGGATAGGGTCGGTCTCGTCCCTAAGTCTTTCCTTTCTTTTCCTTATCGCTGCCCCAGACATAACTTTTCTGTCGAGATATGGGAAGAGCGAAGAGAGGGCTGTTTTTGAAACGTATATTAGGGTTTGAGCCCGCGGGAGAGTATCTTGGTTCAATCGTTTTATTTTAAAATATTTTCATTTCTATCAAAAATCAAAAGTATCAAATTTCAGATTTTAGAGAAAGCCACAAACGCGAATTCTTTCACTAATAGAACAGATATAATTTGGCCCTTTATTAACCCGTTGACAGCAAGTGCCTCATAATTTACCAGTTAAAGATTGACACGAGATCACGTTCGGTGAGACGGGCTATGCAGCTTCTTACTGAGCTTCGCCACTACAGTCCTTGCATCCTCCTGTGTTATGAATGATTCATTACATGTAAGACGAGAGTTTAAATACCCTCTGGTTAGGCATAGAAAACATATCGTTCGTGTAGCGTACCGTAGCAGACGAAAAACTAACCAAAGGAGCGCTGAAGATACAAATGCAGGGCTATATTTTACACAGAGCTCTCTTATTGCTATTATATTATTATTATTATTATTATTACCACCATAATAATAATTCTCCAGAGCCACCAATGGAGCCAATACTTCCTTATTTGGAAAGGAGGGTTATATTAGAAAGGAAAAGATAAGCAGGCGGAAGGAACGTAAAAATCTGACAGCGGGGACGAACTCGACCCATCGAAAAGAGTGTGGACTGACCACGGGGATGAGTTCGACAGGAGTGCTGACTTCCCATTTTACTCACCTTCGACAACGTAGAGCGTGGGAATCTCAGGCCGGCCGGAAGTAGACTGGCTCAAGCCCTATAGTCCCCGAAGCCGAAGAAAAGTAATCAGATGTAACCAATGGAGCGAAAGCGCAATGTTGTCATATGTCTGCAGCTGGGGTTGACCTAGCGTAGCTCCATTTATTCCAGATGACACTCCGCGACGCCCACACACAGACTGCTATAACCCGTGGAAAAACTAACTTCAGACATGTGTCCTATCGGTCAAATATCAGGTAAACACCGCTGACCGTCATATCTGGTATATCAATTACTGCGGGTTCAGCGATAGAATGTGCTAGATTTATCGAAAATATAATTAGCATTATTTTAAAGAAACGAAATAATTTCCATGTGAATGGCTGAAATTTTACAAATGTTTCAGTGTTTGTCTCATTGAATCAGACAATTATTACAGAAATTATAGGTTGTTCTATAACTATTTGACTTCATCCTAATGTAACAATACGAAAAATTACGTTTAAAATTAGGTTCATTCCTACAGACGCTCATCCATCTCTTTTATCGTTTGAATCTGCATGCTTCGAAAAGCGTTTTGTTCACAATCTAGAAGCTGTACACTTATTTAAAATTAAATTTTAATAGTGTGATACCACTTATCACATATTACATTAGTGTTGTTCACAGTAGGCAATGTTAGTGTATTCACTTGAAACTTTTCGAGCAATATCAATTTAACCCAGGAGGAAAAAAATAAAGTAATTCTTTACTAATAGACGTTCTAGTCATAATGTAATAATATTTCTAAAATTTGTTTTCCATGTAATATTTTCTAGCTAGTTTCTTATAGTCTACCATTGAAAACACTGAATTATTCGATGTAGTTAATGATAAAATATTGCGTATCTTTATAACATAAAATCTTAAGAAATAACATTACCTTAATATTTTCTAGGTTAGAACATAAAATAAACAGTTATATTAATTTTAATCAGACACACCTACATTTGATATAACTTAGTTACAAAATCACATGGAATGAAAGAGTAAAGCTAATGTTAGACTGGAATGAAAGTGTAGTTAATAATAATGATTTTACTGTCAAAAACTCAGATACAAATTATTTAGCAGGTAGTTTTTATTTCGACGTTTGGTTTTAACATGTGAAACGGAGCTATTTGACTTTAAGTTTTGAATGTAAAATTTTGAAACAAATCTCAGAGACATGTATTCAGAAATACAGCGAAGAAGGTTTACTTTGGCACGGAAAAAAGTAATGTTAGACCTAACTCTGACATATTACGCGATGATCAAACCATTTATTGTGTCAAAATCCAGCATATATACATTATGAAAAACATTAATTAATGAAGCTTAATCCCCCATTAAAAATTCTACGTTTTATGGTAAATTGTAATACTTAACTACTTACTTATTCATTATTTCAACATGCGAATATAAATTAACTTAATTCTAAAATAGAATTCAAAGACAAAATTCAACTACTTCCTTACCATAAACATTAAAAAAAATCAATTTTCCTTCTAATCCTGGGCGGAAAATGAATACGTGTAGCATATTTTATTTCAACGTTAACCCCAGTTGGCCTCTTTCCCGGTTGTGTACGAAGCGACTAATGTGGGCGAAAGAAGGAACGTAAGATTCAGCTGACACGAGTAAAACGCCCACATGTCGACAGCGAAAGGAAGAGTCGGCCATCTCGCAATGCTGGCATTTGCTCCTCAACTTTCATGTGATTTTTAGGTTCCTCCCTCATTGCTTTTGTTTCGCTGCGAGGAGAATGGACATTCATCAATACAAAAGCGTATGATGTATGTGCATTTACCAACATTTCACGGGAATGGACAAGCATTCTCGATGGACTTGGGCAATAATAGAACGTCGGGTCAGATAAATTTCTGATCACCTCGGGAAAAATGCTTAAAAAATTATCGGACTTAGGAAATACAGGGAAAATGTGACGAAAAATAATAATATCGTAAATGGTTTTAGAAATTAACTTAAAAGTTCTTGAGTTTTAGAAAATATTAACTTCTTTTCTTAACGGTATACGAATTGATGCTAATTTACCCATCTATGGACGTACCCAAAATGTCGTTTTAGTGTGTGAGTCGTAGGAATTGTCTTCTGTTTCACGAGTATTATATGTTGTAATACACACTCTTACTAACACTCATGTTTATTACAAGGGATGTTTTGTACGAAAAGTCTATAAAAATGATGAAAAATGGGGAAAATATAAAAAAAATGATTATTTTTTTCTTGTTTATTTGTAAAATACGTGACTAACTTCTAAACATGTCTTCAAATAATTTGGTGATTTTATAAAAAATTATGATGAATAAATAACCTGGCAAGTGTATTAAAATTGATGGAAAACAGGAAAAATGTGGAAATTTCCAGCATGTTTTTTTTATTTGAAAAATATATGTCCTTAACCCCTAAAATTGCCTATAAATGAATTTATTTATATTTTTAAAACCTTGAAAAGGTTTACAAAATTTTATCAACTAGTAAAGTGTGGTACCCTACACTACATTATAGTGTCTGAGTCTTTAGAGTTTTCTTTTGCATCACATAAATAATTAGCTGTAGTACCCTCTCTATAGTAACGCTCTTGATGTTCTAAGGGATATTTACTATTACAAGTATGTATGTAAGTAAGTAAGTATGTATGTATACATGTAAACGCAAGTGTATATATACACTTGTTATAGTAAATATTCACTAACATATATCTCGCAACCCAATAGTAAAGTGAGTCTCTTTATGCAGAGCCTAGACTCTTCATAGAGTCAGACTCTTCATAGAGTCAATGAAGCAGTAATTTCATTAAGTAGCTGAAGATTTTCAGTTTCTTTATGAAGTGCCTGACCTTCGTCACCCGTTACTAAAATGAACTTCATATTTAGCTGAACATTTTCAGCTAGTTGATAAAGAGGCGGACTCTTAACCGCCAGATAATCAAATAGAAAATTTCCGGCTTCTCAATAAAATTTATTGCATCTACTGGAATATATTTAGAATAAGAGTAACGGTTTTATAATAATGTGCCTAGTAATCAAGAAAAAACTCATGTAATGAACAAATACCAATGTTATTTATCGAAATTTTCTTTTTTTTTCAATTCACCACATTTGCTCGTTTATCACCCTCAGGAGGTGGACTTGTTTTTATTGTTTATCTTTTAAACGTAAATTACAATTGATTTTCTTTCTCCTTGGGGCGTTTCACACCTCAGTGCAATTTTTAAGATTTGATTCGAAACAATATTTTTTCAAAATGTTGATAAGAGCAACAATTATATAATATTAATCATTTTATAAAATATTGAATTTTTTGGAATGCTTAAAAGTAACAAGTATTGAATATGGAATATTTTAACTTCTACTTCTAAGACAATAGTGTACGAGAATTAATATTTTAATACATTCAATAACTTTACCGTATAGATTCCCTTACCCTATATTGACTCTAAATACTTGATATAAATACAATTATGTGCTTTTTAAGATGTATTATGTTGTCAGTGAACTTTGACAGAATTCGACTGTTTTTGCTTTCAACATTTGTGTCGCAATTTACTAAACGAAAGCTTTCAGCTGGTAATGTGTTAGCTTGAGTATTGTGATTGATCTATTAGTACAGTTGTCAGAGACGAAATAGGGGCTTGACCTGGAATCTTTTTGAAATAAGCTCAAATTTTACATAGGAATACTTTAGGGCATGTAAAATATTGAAACCCCATTATTCGTGATAGGGGTGACCGCAAAGGGGTGTAAACTGCCCCTAAAATTTAAAAAATTGTATTTCCTCCGAGAATAATGAAAGTTATCACTTAACTAATCTGAAATACTTTTATAGCCTTAATAAACTACAGGCAATTAATTTCATGGTCAACCACCCCATAAATAGGGAAGAAATTCACCCTTAAAAATTAAAATGTGCGTTTTTTTTCGAGTTTATATGTGGCTCAGCTGAGTCTATTTTAAAATCTATTTTGTAGTAATGACAGAAAATATTGATGAAGGGATAATTCCATCGGATAATGGTATTAAATGGGTAGAATCAACCCTTATCATAAGAAATGTGTGAAATATTAAGTAAAATAGATAGATGAAAAATAACGACGGGAAAATGTTCACCATTCATTCTAGTAAATTTCCCATTGTATATTTTCAGGGTAGGATGGCGAGAAGGGGTGAGAAGGCGTGAAATTCGCCACAAAAATCGTATATGTTTAATTCAATCGTAAAAATCGTTAGTTAACTAATATAAAATACTTTCATATCCTTCAGAATTGACTTACGATTCATGTAAGGTTTGACCACCCCTCACATAGGGGTGGTTTCACCCTTAAAAATTGAAAAAAAATTTGTGTGTACTTACATCCGTTGATTACAGTAAATTCCAAGTTGAATTTTGTGAGACTAAGGTGTCGTGAATGTTTGTGAAGGGGTAAAATTCACCCCAAAATCGTCCGGAGTAGGTAAAATATGAGTTAATATGTTATAGGAATTTGTAGGAAAATGTACAATTTATTTATAAAAAAATCAATATTGTATTTACATCTATTTCATTTAATGTTCAATATTTAATTAGTAATCTTCCAGAAAATCGGACAAAGAATCTGATGAACATTCGGAAGAGGTTGCGACATTGTCACAGCTATCATCACTCAATTAAATTTCCGTGGGTATGTTGGAGCACGTGTCAGGTGAACAATTTCTACATCCACTTTCAGAACATAAAACCTGTATTTTATACATTGGCATGTACTTTAACTAATAAACCTACATTTCCACCCTAGAAAATATTATTTTTCCAAGTCAGCAGAAAAAAAACATGCATTTGATTTGAATCGTCGAGGTTCCCAAGAATTCAGGGGCGCACCCAGGATGTATTTATGGGAGGGGCTAGAGGAATGTGAACATAGATTCGATAGGATGATAAAGGTTAAATTTAAATGAGATTACAATACATAATTAGGTTTTAATTTATATTTCAGCAACTAAAAATTAGGGAGTAGAAGAAAAGTACGAATGTTTTAATTTTCAAAAACCTATACTCAGATTCCACCTATATTCAGATTCATATGCGCTAAACTAGGTTTTAGAGGTTTCTTAAGTATCATCTAACTTTTTTACTGGATAAGCACCTTAGATTCATGTCCGCTATTTCACTTGTGAGATATATAAAGCAAGAAGATGAGGCAATTAGCAGATTGGTCACTCGATTTTAAGAAACGTAGACCATGAAAATACTCTAGAAAAATGTTGCATAATTTGTAACGAGTATAGGTGTGCGTGACTGCAACAATGAACAAAATTTGTATTAAAGAAGCCAATATCAACGAACAATTCGAGAAAACAATTTTAATTTCACATCTCTTCTTACCTTAAACAGCACACTGTAACGCTTGACCTGCGCTTGACGCTTTATCAGACTATGGCTTAGAAGATCCAAAACCGTTGCATATCACTTAAGATATTTTGATTATTACATTACCGAAAAAATATTTAAAATTTAAAAATTAAAGTTCTACCCACTTGTCATTTCTAAGATTTTATGACTCACAAGAAACGCAAAAACTTTTGTCAACACAGTAAAATTGATTAATTCCTCATAAATCGGGTAAAGCAGTAATACAAAAACACACAGGTTCCCGAACGGCGATACACGGGAAAAAAGATGTGATACAAAATTAAGCTCCGACCTTGATCACGCACAGTAAACTTATACACTGGAGGCAAAGCAACGAATCTTCAAAGCAACAGTTTTCTAAATCGGCCGTCTGTTGAGTAATCTTACAATTGCAAGATAGAGAGGCAGGTCTCTGTTGTCACTTGATCGTTCACGCGAAGGCGATGAGTCTCTCGATGTTTTGATAGACATGAGATGACCCCCCGACCCGTATCCCACGCTTGCGTCTGCTTATTCAGCGATCCAGATCTCTGCACAGCATGACGTTTTACGATTTATTAATCAGTTTCGAAAGTGAATTGAAATTATTTATCATCTTAAATTGTCCGTAAAATTTAAAAATTAATACGGCATTGTCATGATTTTTATTTTAATATATGATGTTTTAAAAGTATATTTATTACTTAACTATTAAATATTCTAAACTTCCAAAAAAAACTCAATTTTTCAAACCCCCTTCCTCCAATAATGCTTTTTTAATAGTTTTAAATATTCTCAGGGACAGTACTCAGGAATAGGGCACATTAGGTACTCTTTAATTATGTATCCTTGATGTTTATCACGAATTTTGATCGGATTTTTCGTGTGAGTAAATATATAATAATTTATATTAAAACACAAGAACTACTAATAATTGAATTAAGTATTTAGTTATATTTATCCCACAATGATAAACTGTCTAGCAGTAGAGCAGCATGGAAACATAAACATATGAAAAACCTCTTCTCATAGAAAATCGGGTTATGAAATATGCATGCGAGAGAGTGACTTCCCGAGGGGAACACTGACAGAGGGTACTGAAAATATTATAATTTATTTGGATAAATGAGAAATATTCTTGATGTCGCCTCAAGGCGTAAAAGTTAATGCAAACACATTCGAATGAAGGAAGTGTTGACCCCGTCTCCGGAATGGGAGCTGATTGTAAGCTGATCTTTCTGTTTACGTTGCGAGATTTACAGAGACCCTGGTAGAGCGAGAAATTCGTGGCTGGAACCTGGGTTCGTCAAAAATTTCTCAGGTCAATAGTTTACTCGAAGTCAGAGAATTTGCATGATCTTCATATATGTCTATAAATCAATTTTGATCAAAAACTTATGCTCTATGTATAAGGTGAGGATTTGGTGAGTCACTATTCTTCTTTTTACTGAATAATTCTTAAATAGATACTTGAAGTGGGGGTTTTAACCCCTGTAGCTCCCCCCATGGGTGCGCCTCTGCAAGAATTAACTAATATTTGGAACTTTTTTTCCACCAGACAAGTTTCACAACATAAAACATTTATTTTGTACATTGTTCACCTGGTCTGAAACTATTGAATCTACATTTCCACCTTAAAAAGTCTTTCTTGTGACAGTCAGATTAAAAAAAACATTTTATTTCAATTGTCGAGGTTCCCAACAGACATGCAATAATTGGTCCTTTTTTTCATAATAACAATGTCAATTTGTCACATTCTATTTTTTCATAATAAACATGGAAGAAAGAAAAGTTCCCGGATTACTTTCACGGACTGTTTTGTGCTGCTAATTTATATTTGTTTATAATTATTTTATGAAATTTTCATTACTACTGCATAAGAACAAACCTTCAAGTGCTGTCTATCACTCCCAGATCAGGTTGACACAGTGTAACAAGGTACACAATTCACTGCACTATTTTATTTCAATATTACACTGAAGCCGACATTAATTACCTTAATTTATTTGTTATAAACAGCAAAACGGAGTCGTACCGGCAGCATGCAGCCCTCGTGTATCTGACAGCGTCGGTCGGCGCACGCACACGGTCGGTCCTTTCCCTTTTACCTGATCTTCGAACCTTATTTCCTAACAATTTCCAGGTGTGTTTTGTGCGCATGGAAATTGTAGTTGAGAACCACCTCCTTCGAATCCCGTCCAGAAATGCCTGCTTATTCCATTTGTTCACTTGATAAATGAAATATTTACAATTTGGCATTTTCGTCAAAATTCAAACAAAATGCTGTCTCCTTTGAACTTGCCTACGTCTTTTATCAAGTTTAAATTTGTGTTTGATAGATTTAAATGTGCACTTCAATATGATATATGTAACATATTGAAATATGTTGTCAAAACGACATAATCTTAATTAGTTCATGAGGGTGTTCAAACTAAGTGAAAAATGTGTATAAACAAACATTTAGTATGAAAATTGAGGTTCACATTTCTCGAGAAACGCTATGGGATTTCGTAACTTGGAGTGCAAGGAATATACATTCACCCTGTGTGTGCTATATTGTTGGGTAGTTACTTTTTGTGATACGAAATATCAGAAATCTATCCCCTCTATATTTGCAATAACAATTATCAGTTAAATCAACAACCTTTATTTCGATCAAATGTCCCAAACAACCGTGTATAGTATTTTGTACCTTGAACCTTGTATTTTTAGACAACATCGTAAATATTTATTTATGTTTTTTATTTACAATTCGCACATGTAGAGAGGGGAATGACTCCCGTTTTTTTAATATTTGAGTTCGTGCGCTTTCACGAAGTAATTACATGCTCAAATTGTGATATTAAAAAAATATTTCCAAGATAAAGAAAATACTGTTTCTTGGGTAAAATTTCCCGTGGTCAGAACTAATGAAAAAGTAGTCCTTCATTGAAAAAAAAAGCGTTTGAAAGTTTAGGGGTAGTTTTCACCCTTTTGCGGTCACCCCTCTGCCCTAATTTATAGATTTCCATATTCTGCCCATCAAACACTACAACCTTGCCAATTTTCAGCTTCTTTCGTCCCACATTCACCTAAAACCCTCTAACAACTATATTATATTTGTTGTGTTGAGAAGCTAATATGACCTTCAGTCTAAACTTTTCTTTTGTGAAAATTCATTGTGTGGTTTTGGAGGAAACTGGATTTATTCTAGTATTTTTATTTTTATTTTGCGTGATGTTGATTGGTGGGTTGAGTGATCATGTGTAATGATTAATGGTTAATTATTTAATTGTTTTGGAACATGTGTGTTTTCTTCTCGAAAAATGTATTAGTTTTTCACGTCAAATAGCGGACGAAATCTTCACCTTGTGAGGTAATCATTTTCTAAAATAAATGTCACTTTCAAAAGTCTTTTCTTATTAATAAAGATTTAATTATTCATTAATTTAATAAGGAGAGTGATTTAACGTTCAAACACTTATTACCCCCTATATTATTTAATGATATTAAAATATCTATTGATTATGCACATTGAATTAAATCTTATTATTATTATTATTATTATTATTATTTATATTTAAAAAATTCAATTCAAGGAGGCAAGTGGATGTAATTTTTTTCTTTCGGTACCCAATTGTGAATTCAGGTTTTTTATTGAATTATTAAGATAACGCTACCAAATTCGTGCATTTGAGACCATTTAAATCGAAGAGCCTTGGAACTCTGATGTTTTTCTTTGGAATTCGGTGTCTGCGTATATTACAAAGCGATACAGCCGCGAATTTACTGCTGCGATTGTTTCTGAATTATAACATCTGAGACCGGATTGCAAAAGTTTCACGGCAGACCAGACACCCACAGTCTCAAGGTATTGTAGAAGGATATCGAAAATCAAATGGATATCGAAGATGAATCAACATATCGAAAATATGTTGTGAAGTTGGATCGAAGACTAGTTCTAAAAGCAGGTCTGTGGGGTGTTATTTTGTCCAGTATCAGAAAAACTATTATCATAGAGCTATCAAAAGATCCCTTTATTAGGTTGTGAACCGAACGTTGGATTGAGCGTCACTATAATTCCAACAGATTTATAACATCAAACTTCTATTGAAGATGAGTTGGAAAATTTGCTATTGAATCAAGAGGGGATAGGTCACTACCTGGCTGAATCTGAAGATATAATACCGTAAGATCATGTAGTGCAGAATAACTGTCAAAATTTGACAGAAAGTAATCCCGCAAAGCTGTCGCCAAATATTGTGAACGAAAGTTCTGCCAATATAAAATTTGATTAGCGGGAAAATGTGGGCAAACAAAGTGAAGAAATTATTTGTATAGTTTGTCAAAAACAAAAAACTGGAGTTCACACATGCAAAGAAAATATAATTTTCCGATCCTTGTGATTTGGGCTTCTTCAGATCCCAATTCTGATAGATATGGAAGTAAAATAATGTGTGAACGGATAAACAAATAAGTGCTGGACAAGAAGATGCACACAGAGGTATCAAAAGAGCAGCCGAGAATTGAGCAACAAAAAATTCCCAATATTAAGCAGATGTGACTGTTACCGTTGAAGTACCAAAACTAGATCGTGGTTCTCTTGATCCAAAAACAATTTTGGGTAAAGAGATGGAATTTCGGAATGATATTTAGAAAATTGGCATTTTTGTAGGTACTCGTACACTCCCAATTTGGTATTCACGAAGTCAAATTCAACTCAGTGCCATCAATTTTGTTGGCGCAGTTTTAATACGCCAATATCTCTCCGAGAAGCTGTTTCGAAGTTGTCAATATTCAAGGGCCAATGATTTCAAAACTGTTAATGAAATATATGAAAATTCAAATGTCAGAAAAAAAGTGATCCTGTTTAACAAAAATCAAAATGCAATTCTCGATGCCAAGGTAGTTCTTCATGCTCTATTACATAAATATTTCCCATCAATTTATTAATTGCCTCAATTCTTTTTCTCCGTTGTTCATCCTACTCTTCCTTATTTATGAATACAGAAGATGGAATGCTTGCTAATTAATGAAAGGAGTATATGTATGTAGAAAAAATAATAATAATGAATTTAATTAATTCAATATGTATACTCAATAGGTATATGTCTATGGATATTAAAAAGTAATTATGGTAGATTTTTATTAACAAAGCCAGCCTTTGTGGGCAATATAAAAACACGAAATATAGAAAAAAAATCTCTTTTAATAATTAAAAACAAATGTTTCCGGGAATCTAATAATTACAGTTTAATTATAAATATTATCACTAATTTATTTACTGATAATATAACAATAATCTTTGTTCGCCAACAAATTCATGAGAATGAAAATTAAAGTCAATATTGGTTTAAGGAATATGTACGATTAAGTTAGTGAATCTATCAAAATATTAATCTCTGTACACTATTGTCTCATTACAAGAAGATAAAATTTTCCATATTCATGTCTGTTACTTTTAAGCATAGCAAACATTCAATTTTTCAGGAAAGTTGATCTGTGGGGTGTTTTCTAAACAGTGTCTGCCATATAAAAAGCACAAAATTTGTATTCAACAACTAAGAAAGTTGAAATTTTTAGTCAAAAAATTAAGTGTGCTTATTCAAAGAATATACCAGTCTAACCTCGAAAAATGTCTTTAGAATATTTTCTTAATATTTTGAAAAAAAAATGTTTTTTTTTTCGATTTTGTCGCATACTAGTTTTCTTTACTTCCCTTTCTGTCAGTAATAAGCGTCCTAATGTCGTGGATGTCAAAAGAAAAAAAGTAAGATCCCAACACAACGTTGTGAGAAAGCGTCACGTTCGTAATTCGTGAAAATTTCTCAAAACACGCTCACCTCAGCAGTCATTACTTTGGCGTTTAACGTAATTCTAAAGAGTGTCTGCCTTATCAAAAGCACAAAATTTGTATTCAACAAGGAAAAAAGTTGAAATTTTTTGTGAAAAAAAAAATAGTGTGCTTATTCAAAGAATGTAAGTGTCTAACCTCAAAATATGTCTTTAGAAAATTTGTTCAATTTTTCGAAAGATGAAATTTTTTTTTCTGATTTCGTTGCATACTCGTGTTATTTACTTCCTTTTCTGACAGTAAAAAGCGTCTTCATGTCGTGGACGTCGAAAGAAAAAAGCTAGATCCCAACACAACGTTGTGAGAAAGCGTCACGTGCGTAATACGTTAAATTTTTCAAGACTCGCTCACCTCAAAAGTCATTTCTATAGATTTCAACGTAATTCTATAGAGTTTCTCCCATATCAAAAGCACAATATTAGAATTCACAAAGAAAAAAGTTCAATTTTTTGGTCAAAAAATTTTATGTGCTTATTCAAAGAATATAAGTGTCTAACCTCGAAAAATGTCTTTAAAAATTTTTCTCAATTTTTCAAAAAATTGAATAATTTTTTTCGATTTTTTCGCTTACTCGTTTTATTTACTTTATTTTCTGTGAGTATGAAGCGTCTTCATGTCGTGGATGTGGGAAGAAAAAAAGTAAGATCTTAACACAACGCTGTGAGAAATCGTCATGTGCGTAATTCGACAAATTTCTCAAGACTCGCTCACATCAACAGTCATTTCTATGGATTTTAACGTAATTCTAAAGAGTGTCAGCTATATCAAAAGCACAAAGTTTGTGTTCAACAATGAAAAAAGTTGTAATTTTATGTCAAAAAAATTTTATGTGCTTATTCAATGAATGTCTAAACTCGAAAAATGTCTTTAGAAATTTTTTCAATTTTTCGAAAATAGAAAAGTATTTTTCTGATTTCGACGCATACTCGTGTTATTTAATTCCCTTTTAGTCAGTAAGAAGCGTCTTCATGTCGTGGATGTCGAAAGAAAAAAAGTAAGATCCCAACCCAACTTTGTGAATAATCGTCATGTGCGTAATTCGTTAAATTTCTCAGGATTAGCATTCCTCAACAGTCATTGTATGGGTATTAACGTAATTCTAAAGAGTGTCTTCTATATCGAAAGCAAAAAATTTGTATTATTAAAAAAATTAAAATTTTTGGTCAAAAAATTTTTATGTGCTTATTCAAAGAATATTAGTGTCTAACCTCGAAAAATTTCTTTAGAAAATATTCTTAATTTTTCATAAAATCAAAAGTTTTTTTTCTGATTTCGTCGCTAACTCGTGACATTCCTCGCTTTCTGTCAGTATGAAGCGTTCTCATGTCGTGGATGTCGAATAGAAAAAGTAAGATCTCCACTCAACGTTGTGAGAAAGCGTCACGTGCGTAATTCCTCAAATTTCCCAAGACTCGCTCACCTCAACTATCATTTCTATGGATTTTAACGTAAATTAATAAGTGTCTGCCATATCAAAAACACAAAATTTGTGTTCAACAATAAAAAAAGTTGAATTTTTTGGTCAAAAAAATTTTATGTGCCCTTTTAAAGATTATAAGTGTCTAACCTGGAAAAATGACTTTAGAACATTTTCTCATTTTTTCGAAAAATTAAAAGTAATTTTCTGATTTCGGCGCATACTCGTGTTCTTTACATCTTTATCTTTCAATAAGAAGCGTTTTCATTTCGTGGAAGTCGAAAGAAAAAAAGTAATATCTTTACTCAACGTTGTGAGAAATCGTAAAATACGTAATCCGTCAAATATCACAAGACTCGCTCATATCTAGAGTCATTGCTATGGATTTCAACGTAATTCTAAAGAGTGTCAGCTATATCAAAAGCAGAATTTTTTAATTCAACAATGAAAAAATTTGTAATTTAGGGTCAAATAAATTTTATGTGCTTATTCAAAGAATATAAGTGTCTAACCTCGAAAACGTCTATAAAATTTTTTCCAAATTTTTCGAAAAATCAAAGGTTTTTTTTATGATTTCGTCGCATACACGTGTTATTTACTACCCTTTCTGTCTGTAAGAAGCGTTTCCATGTCGTGGATGTCAAAAAAAAATAAAGTAAGATCCGAACACAACGTCGTGAGAAAGCGTCACGTGCGTAATTCGTCAAATTTCTCAAGACTCACTCATCTCAACAGTCATTACTATGGGTTTTAACGTAATTCTAAAGAGTGTCTGATATATCAAAAGACCAAATTTGTATTCAACTAAGATAAAAATTAAAATTTTTTGTCAAAAAGTTTTTATGTGCTTATTCAAAGAAAATAAGTGTCTACCCTCGAAAAATGTCTTTAAAATTTTTTCTCAATTTATAAAAAAATTGAATAATTTTTTTTCGATTTTTTCGCATACTTGTTTTATTTACTTTATTTTCTGTGAGTATGAAGCGTCTTCATGTCGTGGATGTGGAAAGAAAAAAAGTAAGATCTTAACTCAACGCTGTGAGAAATCGTCATGTGCGTAATTCGTCAAATTTCTCTAAACTCGCTCACATCAACAGTCATTTCTATGGATTTTAACGTAATTCTAAACTGGGTCAGCTATATCAAAAGCACAAATTTAGTATTCAAGGATAAAAAAATTGTAATTTTTGGTCAAAAACTTTTTATGTGCTTATTCAAAGAATATCAGTGTCTAACCTCGAAAAATATCTTTAGAAATTTTTTTCAATTTTTCGAAAAATTAAAAGTTTTTTTCTGATTTCGACGCATACTCGTGTTATTTTAATCTTTTCTTGTCAGTAAGAAGCGTCTTCATGTTGTGGATGTCGAATGAAAAAAAGTAAGATCCCAACACAACGTTGTGAGAAATCGTCATAAGCGTAATTCGTCAAATTTCTCAAGTCTCGCTAGAATCAACAGTCATTTCTATGGACTTTAACGCAATTTAAAGGGTGTCTGCCATATCAAAAGCACAAAATATGTATTCAACAAGGAAAAAAGTTGAATTTTTTGGTCAAACAAACTTTATGTGCTTATTCCAAAAATACAAGTGTCTAACGTCGAAAAATGTCTTTAGAAAATTTTCTCAATATTTCGAAAAATTAATTGTCATTTTCTGGTTTCGACGCATGCTCGTGGTATTTAATTCACGTTTAGTCAGTAAGAAGCGTCTTCATGTCGTGGATGTCAAAAGAAAACAAAAGATTCCAACACAACGTTGTGAGAAATTGTCATAGGCGAAATTCGTCAAATTTCTCAAGTATCGCTCACATCAACAGTCATTTCTATGGATCTTAACGTAATTCTAAAAAGTGTCTGCCATATCAAAAGCACAAAATATAAATTCAACAAGGAAAAAATAGAATTTTTTTGGTCAAAAAAATTTTATGTGCTTATTCAAAGAATATAAGTGTCTAACTTTAATAAACGTTTTTAAAAAAATTTCTTAATTTTTTCAAAAAATTAAAATGTTTTCTGATATTGTCACATACTCGTGCTATTTACTTCCGTTTCTGTCAGTAAGAAGCGTCTTTATGTCGTGGATGTCGAAAGAAAAAATTAAGATCCCAACACAATGTTGGGAGAAATCGTCATAAGCTTGATCCATCAACTTTCTCAAATTTCGCTGACATCAAGAGTCATTTCTATGGATTTTAACGTACTTCTAAAAAGTGTCTGCCACATCAAAAGCACAAAATATAAATTCACCAAGGAAAAAAGTTGAATTTTTCTGGTCCAAAAAATTTTATGTGCTTATTCAAAGAATATATGTGTCTAACCTAGAAAAATGTCTTTAGAAAATTTTCTTAAATATTCAAAAAATTAAACGTTTCTTTTTAGATTTTGTCGCTTAGTCGTATTATATACTTCCATTTCTGTCAGTAAGATGCGTCTTTATGTAGTGGATGTCGAAAGAAAAACGTAACATTTTAACACAATGTTGTGAGAAATCGTCATATGCGTAATTCGTCAAATTTCTTAAGTCTTGCTCATATCAACAGTTATTTCTATGGATTTTAACATTATTCTAAAGGGTGTCGGCCATATCAAAAGCACAAAATATGAATTCTACAAGAAAAAAATTGAAATTTTCGGTCAAAAAATTTTTATGTGCTTATTCAAAGAATACAAGTGTCTAACCTCGAAAATTGTCTTTAGAAAAGTTTCTTGATTTTTCAAAACATTAAAAGTTTTTCTGATTTCGTCGCTTACTCGTGTTACTTACTTCCGTTTCTGTCAGTGAGAAGTGACTTTATGTCGTGGATGTCGAAAGATAAAAGGTAAGATCTCAACACAACGTTGTGAGAAATCGTCATAGGCGTAATTCGTCAAATTCCTCAATTCTCGCTGACATCAACAGCCATTTCTAAAAATTTTAACGTAATTCTAAAGAGTGTCTGCCATATCAAAAGCACAAAATATGTATTCAACAAGGAAAAAAGTTGATTTTTTTGTCAAAAACATTTAATGTGCTCATTCAAAGAATACAAGAGTCTAACCTCGAAAAATATCTTTAGAAAATTTTCTTAATTTTTCAAAAAATTAAAAGATTTTTACTGATATTGTCACATATCCGTGCTATTTACTTCCGTTTCTGTCAGTAAGAAGCGTCTTTATGTCGTGGATGTCGAAAGAAAAAAAGTAAGATCCCAACACAATGTTGGGAAAAATCTTCATAAACTTAATTCGTCAAACTTCTCAAGTCTCGCTCACATCAACAGTCATTTCTATGGATTTTAAGGTAATTTTAAAGGGTGTATGCCATATCAAAAGTATAAAATATGTATTCAACAAGGAAAATGTTGAATATTTCGGTCAAAAATATTTTATGTGCTTATTTAAAGAATACAAGTTTCTAATCTCGAAAAATGTCTTTAGAAAATTTTCTTACTTATTAAAAAAATTAATAGTTTTTTTCTGATTTCGTCGCATACTCGTGTTATATACTTCCGTTTCTGTCAGTAAGGAGCGTCTTTATGTAGTGGATGTCGAAAGAAAAAAGGTAAGATCTCAACACAAAGTTGTGTGAAATCGTCTTAGGCGTAATTCATCAACTTTCTCTAATCTCGCTGACATCAACAGTCATTTCTATGGATTTTAACGTAATTCTAAAAAGTGTCAGCCACATCAAAAGCACTAAATATAAATTCAACAAGGAAAAAAGTTGAATTTTTTTTGTCCAAAAAATTCTATGTGCTTATTCAAAGAATATAAGTGTCTAACCTAGAAAAATGTCTTTAGAAAATTTTCTTAATTATTCAAAAAATTAAATGTTTCTTTTTAGATTTTTTCGCATACTCGTGTTATATACTTCCGTTTCTTTCAGTAAGATGCGTCTTTATGTAGTGGATGTCGAAAGAAAAACGTAACATTTTAACACAACGTTGTGAGAAATCGTCTTATGCGTAATTCGTCAAATTTCTTAAGTCTTGCTCACATCAACAGTTATTTCTATGGATTTTAACGTAATTCTAAAGGGTGTCTGCCATATCAAAAGCACAAAATATGTATTCAACAAGGAAAAAAGTTGATTTTTTGGTCAAAAACATTTAATGTGCTCATTCAAAGAATACAAGTGTTTAACATCGAAAAATATCTTTAGAAAATTTTCTTAATTTTTCAAAAAATAGAAGATTTTTACTGATATCGTCACATACTCGTGCTATTTACTTCCGTTTCTTTCAGTAAGAAGCGTCTTTATGTCGTGGATGTCGAAAGAAAAAAATAAGATCCCAACACAATGTTGGGAAAAATCCACATAAGCTTAATTCGTCAAATTCCTCAATTCTCGCTGACATCAACAGCCATTTCTAAAAATTTTAACGTAATTCTAAAGAGTGTCTGCCATATCAAAAGCACAAAATATGTATTCAACAAGGAAAAAAGTTGAATTTTTTGGCCAAAAAAATTTAATGTGCTTATTCAAAGAATATAATTGTGTAACCTAGAAAAATGTCTTTAGAAATTTAATTTTCTTTTTTGAACAAATTAAAATTTTTTTTCTTTTTTCGTCGCATACTCGTGTTATTTACTTCCGTTTCCATTAGCAAGAAGCGTCTTTATGTCGTAAATGTCGAAGGAAAAAAAGTAAGATCACAACACAACGTTGAGAGAAATCGTCATAGGCTAAATTCGTCGAATTTCTCAAGTCTCGCTCACATTAACAGACATTTCTATGGATCTTAACGTAATTCTAAAGGGTGTCTGCCATGTGAATAGCACAAAATATGTATTCAACAAGGCAAAAAGTTGAATTTTTTGGTCAAAAAAATTTTATGTGCTAATTCAAAGAATATAAGTGTGTAACCTCGAAAAATGTCTTTAGAAATTTTTTTAAATTTTTCAACAAATTAAAAGTTTTTTTCTTTTTTCGTCGCATACTCGTGTTATTTATTTTCGTTTCCATTAGCAAGAATCGTCTTTATGTCGTGGACGTCGAAGGAAAAAAAGTAAGATCCCAACACAACGTTGAGAGAAATCGTCATAGGCTTAATTCGGCGAATTTCTCAAGTCTCGCTCACATTAACAGACATTTCTATGGATTTTAACGTAATTCTAAAGGGTGTCTGCCATATGAATAGCACAAAATATGTATTCAACAAGGAAAAAAGTTGAATTTTTTGGTCAAAAAAATTTTATGTGCTTATTCAAAGAATATAAGTGTGTAACCTCGAAAAATGTCTTTAGAAATTTTTTTTAATTTTTCAAAAAATTAAAAGTTTTTTTCTTTTTTCGTCGCATACTCGTGTTATTTACTTCCGTTTCCATTAGCAAGAAGCGTCTTTATGTCGTGGATGTCGAAGGAAAAAAAGTAAGATCCCAACACAACGTAGAGAGAAATCGTCATAGGCTTAATTCGTCGATATTCTCAAGTCTCGCTCTCATTAACAGACATTTCTATGGATTTTAACAAAATTCTAAAGGGTGTCTCCCATATGAATAGCACAAAAAATGTATTCAACGAGGTAAAAAGTTGAAGTTTTTGGTCAAAAAAATGTTATGTGCTTATTCAAAAAATATAAGTGTGTAACCTCGAAAAATGTCTTTAGAAATTTTTTAAATTCTTCAACAAATTAAAAGTTTTTTTCTTTTTTCGTCGCATACTCGTGTTATTTATTTTCGTTTCCATTAGCAAGAAGCGTCTTTATGTCGTGGATGTCGAAGGAAAAAAAGTAAGATCCCAAGACAACGTTGAGAGAAATCGTCATAGGCTTAATTCGTCGAATTTCTCAAGTCTCGCTCACATTAACAGACATTTCTATGGATTTTAACGTAATTTCAAAGGGTGTATGCCATATAAATAGCACAAAATATGTATTCAACAAGGAAATAAGTTGAATTTTTTGGTCAAAAAAATTTTATGTGCTTATTCAAAGAATATAAGTGTGTAACCTCGAAAAAAGTTTTTATAAATTTTTTTTAATTTTTCAACAAATTATAAGTTTTTTTTCTTTTTTCGTCGCATACTCGTGTTATTTACTTCACTTTCCATTAGCAAGAAGCGTCTTTATGTCGTGGATGTCGATGGAAAAAAAGTACGATCCCAACACAACGTAGAGAGAAATCGTCATAGGCTTAATTCGTCAAATTTCTCAAGACTCGCTCACATTAAGAGACATTTCTCTGGATTTTAACGTACTTCTAAAGAGTGTCTGCCATATGATCTGTACAAAAAAGTATTCAACAAGGAAAAAAGTTGAATTTTTTGGTCAAAAAAATTTTATGTGCTTATTCAAAGAATATAAGTGTGTAACCTCGAAAAATGTCTTTAGAAATTTTTTTTAATTTTTCAAAAAATTAAAAGTTTTTTTCTTTTTTCGTCGCATACTCGTGTTATTTACTTCCGTTTCCATTAGCAAGAAGCGTCTTTATGTCGTGGATGTCGAAGGAAAAAAAGTAAGATCCCAACACAACGTTGAGAGAAATCGTCATAGGCTTAATTCGTCGAATTTCTCAAGTCTCGCTCACATTAACAGACATTTCTATGGATTTTAACGTAATTCTAAAGGGTGTCTGCCATATGAATAGCACAAAATATGTATTCAACAAGGAAAAAAGTTGAATTTTTTGGTCAAAAAAATTTTATGTGCTTATTCAAAGAATATAAGTGTGTAACCTCGAAAAATGTCTTTAGAAATTTTTTTTAATTTTTCAAAAAATTAAAAGTTTTTTTCTTTTTTCGTCGCATACTCGTGTTATTTACTTCCGTTTCCATTAGCAAGAAGCGTCTTTATGTCGTGGATGTCGAAGGAAAAAAAGTAAGATCCCAACACAACGTTGAGAGAAATCGTCATAGGCTTAATTCGTCGAATTTCTCAAGTCTCGCTCACATTAACAGACATTTCTATGGATTTTAACGTAATTCTAAAGGGTGTCTGCCATGTGAATAGCACATAATATGTATTCAACAAGGAAAAAATTTGAATTGTTTGGTCAAAAAAATTTTATGTGCTCACTCAAAGAATATAAGTGTGTAACCTCGAAAAATGTTTTTAGAAATTTTTTTTAATTTTTCAAAAAATTAAATGTGTTTTTCTTTTTTCGTCGCATACTCGTGTTATTTATTTCCGTTTCCATTAGCAAGAAGCGTCTTTATGTCGTGGATGTCGAAGGAAAAAAAGTAAGATCCCAACACAACGTTGAGAGAAATCGTCATAGGCTTAATTCGTCGAATTTCTCAAGTCTCGCTCACATTAACAGACATTTCTATGGATTTTAACGTAATTCTAAAGGGTGTCTGCCATATGAATAGCACAAAATATGTATTCAACAAGGAAAAAAGTTGAATTTTTTGGTCAAAAAAATTTTATGTGCTTATTCAAAGAATATAAGTGTGTAACCTCGAAAAATGTCTTTAGAAATTTTTTTTAATTTTTCAAAAAATTAAAAGTTTTTTTCTTTTTTCGTCGCATACTCGTGTTATTTACTTCCGTTTCCATTAGCAAGAAGCGTCTTTATGTCGTGGATGTCGAAGGAAAAAAAGTAAGATCCCAACACAACGTTGAGAGAAATCGTCATAGGCTTAATTCGTCGAATTTCTCAAGTCTCGCTCACATTAACAGACATTTCTATGGATTTTAACGTAATTCTAAAGGGTGTCTGCCATATGAATAGCACAAAATATGTATTCAACAAGGAAAAAAGTTGAATTTTTTGGTCAAAAAAATTTTATGTGCTTATTCAAAGAATATAAGTGTGTAACCTCGAAAAATGTCTTTAGAAATTTTTTTTAATTTTTCAAAAAATTAAAAGTTTTTTTCTTTTTTCGTCGCATACTCGTGTTATTTACTTCCGTTTCCATTAGCAAGAAGCGTCTTTATGTCGTGGATGTCGAAGGAAAAAAAGTAAGATCCCAACACAACGTTGAGAGAAATCGTCATAGGCTTAATTCGTCGAATTTCTCAAGTCTCGCTCACATTAACAGACATTTCTATGGATTTTAACGTAATTCTAAAGGGTGTCTGCCATATGAATAGCACAAAATATGTATTCAACAAGGAAAAAAGTTGAATTTTTTGGTCAAAAAAATTTTATGTGCTTATTCAAAGAATATAAGTGTGTAACCTCGAAAAATGTCTTTAGAAATTTTTTTTAATTTTTCAAAAAATTAAAAGTTTTTTTCTTTTTTCGTCGCATACTCGTGTTATTTACTTCCGTTTCCATTAGCAAGAAGCGTCTTTATGTCGTGGATGTCGAAGGAAAAAAAGTAAGATCCCAACACAACGTTGAGAGAAATCGTCATAGGCTTAATTCGTCGAATTTCTCAAGTCTCGCTCACATTAACAGACATTTCTATGGATTTTAACGTAATTCTAAAGGGTGTCTGCCATATGAATAGCACAAAATATGTATTCAACAAGGAAAAAAGTTGAATTTTTTGGTCAAAAAAATTTTATGTGCTTATTCAAAGAATATAAGTGTGTAACCTCGAAAAATGTCTTTAGAAATTTTTTTTAATTTTTCAAAAAATTAAAAGTTTTTTTCTTTTTTCGTCGCATACTCGTGTTATTTACTTCCGTTTCCATTAGCAAGAAGCGTCTTTATGTCGTGGATGTCGAAGGAAAAAAAGTAAGATCCCAACACAACGTTGAGAGAAATCGTCATAGGCTTAATTCGTCGAATTTCTCAAGTCTCGCTCACATTAACAGACATTTCTATGGATTTTAACGTAATTCTAAAGGGTGTCTGCCATATGAATAGCACAAAATATGTATTCAACAAGGAAAAAAGTTGAATTTTTTGGTCAAAAAAATTTTATGTGCTTATTCAAAGAATATAAGTGTGTAACCTCGAAAAATGTCTTTAGAAATTTTTTTTAATTTTTCAAAAAATTTAAAGTTTTTTTCTTTTTTCGTCGCATACTCGTGTTATTTACTTCTGTTTCCATTAGCAAGAAGCGTCTTTATGTCGCGAATGTCGAAGGAAAAAAAGTAAGATCCCAACACAACGTTGAGAGAAATCGTCATAGGCTTAATTCGTCGAATTTCTCAAGTCTCGCTCACATTAACAGACATTTCTATGGATTTTAACGTAATTCTAAAGGGTGTCTGCCATATGAATAGCACAAAATATGTATTCAACAAGGAAAAAAGTTGAATTTTGAGGTCAAAAAATTTTTATGTGTTTATTCAAAGAATATTAGTGTGTAACCTCGAAAAATGTCTTTAGAATTTTTTTTAATTTTTCAACAAATTGAAACTTTTTTTCTTTTTTCGTCACATACTCGTGTTATATACTTCCGTTTCCATTAGCAAGAAGCGTCTTTATGTCGTGGATGTCGAAGGAAAAAAAGTAAGATCCCAACACAACGTTGAGAGAAATCGTCATAGGCTTAATTCGTCGAATTTCTCAAGTCTCGCTCACATTAACAGACATTTCTATGGATTTTAACGTAATTCTAAAGGGTGTCTGCCATATGAATAGCACAAAATATGTATTCAACAAGGATAAAATTTGAATTTTGAGGTCAAAAAATTTTTATGTGTTTATTCAAAGAATATTAGTGTGTAACCTCGAAAAATGTCTTTAGAATTTTTTTTAATTTTTCAACAAATTGAAACTTTTTTTCTTTTTTCGTCACATACTCGTGTTATATACTTCCGTTTCCATTAGCAAGAAGCGTCTTTATGTCGTGGATGTCGAAGGAAAAAAAGTAAGATCCCAACACAATGTTGAGAGAATTCGTCATGGGCTTAATTCGTCGATATTCTCAAGTCTCGCTCACATTAACAGACATTTCTATGGATTTAACGTAATTCTAAAGGGTGTATGCCATGTGAATAGCACAAAATGTGTATTCAACAAAAAAAATATTTGAATTTTATGGTCAAAATAATTTTATGTGCTTATTCAAAGAATATAAGTGTGCAACCTTGAAAAAAGTCTTTAGATCTTTTTTTAAATTTTTCAACAAATTAAAAGTTTTTTTCTTTTTTCGTCGCATACTCGTGTTACTTACTTCCGTTTCCATTAGCAAGAAGCGTCTTTATGTCGTGAATGTCGAAGGAAAAAAAGTAAGATCCCAACACAAC
>NNCF01137732.1:0-17379 GCA_002313205.1 Laupala kohalensis
CTTGCGGCACTATCAGTTGAGAAGTATACTCGTTGACCGTTTTCTAAATGAATGCTAAGGTGAACCACAGTAGGATACCATTCATGATTTGAAAATCCGAAGATTTGCCAAACAGCTTCGTTGCTACTGACGTATCTTCCCAACTGATAACACTTTACTTCATTGTTGGTGTCTTCATTGCCTACACCAAAAACTGCCATATTAGAACCTTTATTAACATATTTGCAGATATACTTAATAGATTTGACACTATTGCAGTATTCTACGTTAATATGTGCGTTAAACATTTTTGATAATAATGGAGAATATGGTACAATCCAACTGTTATCCACGTCTATTTCCACGTTGCTTCGCGTCTTCAGTATTGCCGTAAAACCTCCATTTTCTGGAGCTCGCCGTCTATATAAAGGATAGCCGTCGTTTCCTGTTTGTGTATCTTTAATTAATTTTCGAGGATAGTTTTTGGTGCATTTCCCATCTTTCATACATGGCGAGTTCCGATTTATATTTCCACATGGTCCATGGATCATATTTTTAGTTACCACAGCGTATAAATCAGGATCTTCTTCTTGGTTAGGAAGTTCAGCAGATATAATAGCGTCGATTTCTGTTGGTTGAATCTTCCTTTTCAACCAAAATAAATTATGTGAATGTGGTAAACCTCGTTTCTGCCATTCAATGGTGTACATCCAGCATCTCACCTCTCCAAAGATGTGACCTTTTGTTATAATATTAATGAATTTTTGTTGCTTTTGTTTAAAAACTCTCGCAATTAAATCGTGGCGATCACTGGATGACTGACCGTTGATTAGCATTTCTTTAATCTCTGACCAAATCGGGTTGCAGGTAAACGTAATAAACAAATCTGGTCTCCCGTATGTCCTTACATAGGTCATTGCATCTTGTGTGTACTCATGCATGTGTCTAGGACTGCCCGTAAACGTCGCTGGCAAAATAACCAAAGTGCCCAGATTCTCAATATTTCCGTCATTTGCTACCGCATCTCTTAGGTGAATATATTGGTCCACTCTTAATTTTTTTTGATTCGAACGAATAAACTGAAGACGTTCACTTTCAATCTTTACATACATATCCACGATAAATTGATGGAATAATTGTCTGCAATTTATCACGTGGTTGTGTTTAGTACCTCGTATCATTAGACGGTAAGCATAATAATCCATAGCAGATACCTTTGCACTTGTTGGAATACCTGTTGTTGGATTAACTTGCCTCAGATTGAAATGATACCCATCTTCACCATAAGGAAATAAAATAGGATATTGTAGAGCATCATACGACCTGTGCGTTTCGCAAATTCGCTGCAATGATCCACTACGTAATTGAAGCACGATATCTCGCTTTTCAAATTCATTACCCGATATCACAACTGCAACTTCATCCACTACAGGAGCGTTGAAGCGCCGTTCATGCTCTCCTGCTGGTTTTCGATCTGCTTTTATAATAATTTTATATGCATCTGTGGGCATATGATCAATTGAAGTTTCAAACGTTTTTATGTAAATATTGTGTGCATGGAACATTTGTTGTAAATCAGATACAATCTCACGTCTTGTTCCTGAATTGTTGGCGCATCTTTGGTCGGTCTCAACTTGGTCGTTTCCAATAAAATATAATTGTAAAAATTTTGGTTGCTGATTAGGCAACGGCAACAACGATCCTGCTTTATGGTATATCTGCCCTTGTACTGTGAAAGTGGATTGAAATCCAGGCTGATTAATAACAGATGTGGCTCCAAATGAGGTCATTTGAAAACATGAGTTGTATTTTCGGATATTACTCAGAAAATGTCTTGACTGTGGTGTATCACCAGTTGTATATTTTAAGAGTTCTTGTGGTAATGGGTCCAGTTGGTTAAGTTTTAATTTACCATTATTGCAGCAAAGACCGGGAGGTTCTGATTTAAACTTTTTGGCTTGGCAATTGCGGCAAATAAATCCATTTTTCCTATGTTAATACTGGCGTGATGTGCGTAATCTATGTGAGGGTCATAGAATAATGCTTCACACTGTAAATCGGAGTATTCATCAGTTCGTGAACGTCTCGTTCTATCTCTGATTTGTTGCAGCCTGACCTCTCGTTGTTGTTGTGGTTCAGAGGCTCTGGATGTTGCAGCTCGGTTTCGTAGATCATTAAGCCTGGCCTCACGTTGTTGTTGTGTTTCAGAGGCTCTGGTTTTTGCAGCCCTGTTTCTCATTTCTTGGAGTCTGGCTTCACGGTGTCCTGCTGTTTCTGAATTTCTAGATCTTGCAACTCTTTCACGTATCGTTGCTAATCTTTTATATCTTTCTTCATTACTTTCAATAGCTTTACGTTTTTTTGGAGGCATTGTTAAGCAATGATGTTCAATTGTTTTTGTTTATAATTCTAAATTACCAAGTGTCGGTTAAGTAAGAAAATTCTTTTGTTGTGTTTCTATGACAGCAAAAAAGTAAACAAATTACATACATACATACACTCTCCTTTATATATAAGATATATATAAATGACCCATTAGTTTCATTCGTGGGGCAACATTTTGCCAAACTCCATCCCGTTTCAGCCCAATCGATAGAGAAAAACTGTATAGAAAATGGTCCGCGGGCTAAGATAAGTTGGACAGCACTGCTTTAGCTACTTTAGCTCTTAAGGCTCGGCCATGCGACGCAGTACTTCGTAGTGGTAAACGGTATGAACTAAATTACGTCTCAATTAACTTATCATTCAACATGGTCTCGCAGAAAGCGATCTGTCGCAACTACATTTTAAGACGCAGCTAAAATCGGTTTGGTATTACATAATTGAAAAAAAGTATCGCAGCGGTAAGGTGGTATGGTCGAGAAGATCAAAGGAAAGGTTATTCAGGAAGTTCCAGAAATTGATTTTTTGTACGACACTGATCATACTGTCTACAAAAAATTATTGAAATGTTGATATTAAATTTAAGTTTAATTATCATTACTTACACGTTAAAATATTGTTATTAATTTAATGAAACTTAATTACTCAAATATGGAGTCTCAAATTCCGTTGCCTCTTAACACAAAGAACCACTGAAGGCGACGGCACAGCCGTCGAAAACTATTTGGTATAATAGAAACATTTTGGTAGAGACAATGACGGATTATTGGTAATTAGATAATACATCAACTATGACGCTACCAAATCAATAATTATAATGAGTGAAATTAAAAAATAAAATTTGATCCACAAAGAGAAACGTTTCATAAAAAATATCCAGCATAGTTTGCGACGCCTCCAGGTGTCATATCAGGCACGAAATACGCTATGCGGTACGTCATCATGGAGATACTATTTTCTTTTCAGTTGATGTTCTTACAATTTTATGAAAGCGACAGAAACCCTTATGTTTGGTAACACAATAATTTTCTTCTATAAACTTTTGTCATATTTTCGTCTACCAGATCTCCGTCTCAGTGGGAACAATGTGTGACATGTTGGGGGAAAATACAGAATAACTTCTGACGTCGAGGAGTTGCAACGGGGAGATAACATCTGTTCAATGGAAGTACGTATCACAAAGAACGACTGACTGAGAGCGAAGTATACAAATTGAAGTATGAGTAGATAAAAGTCTTAGGATGGGGGTTGTATGAAAGAAAGGGAGGGACAGAAAAATATTGTGAAGATGAGGAAAGAAACGCGGGAAATCTTGGATGGACAGGAGGAGAGAAGTACTGTAGTTTCTGGCATGGCAGGCAGGGACGGATACAGCAAATCGTAAGTTAAGATCATCTAAGTTTTAATTAATGTGCAGTTCGGTACAGTTACACCCTACTTTCGAGATTAGTTTAAAATTTTTGAGCGAAAAGGGAAAGTAATAGATGCAAAACTTTTATTCTGATTAAAGATGCAAAACATTTATTCAACTTTTTTTATATACATTTCAAGGTTCTTAAATTCTAAAGAATTGTCAAACGAAAAAAAAAAAAAAACTCTAACAAATCGAAACTACATAGAGCATAATTTTATGATCAAAATTGTTTTATGCAAATTTTCCAATTTCGAGTAAACTATGAAATTTTTGACGAACCCAGATTCCAGCCACGAATTCTCCGCTCTACCAGGGACTCCGTAAATCTTGTCTCCGGAATGTTCGTTCTTTTCGTGAAGGTAATATGTGTAGTAAAACTTCCTAGAAATACAATTTACCATGAAAAGGGCATTAAACGATAATTTTAGACAAACTAATACAAATAATATTGCTGATGTGGATGGTAAAGGGAGTGAAAAAAATAATCATACTTGGAAGCGGGAAGTCTGGTTGTCAAACAAATACTGCACAATTGCTGAGTTCTAATTTAATTTAATCGACCTCCATGTTTGTAGCCCAGAGTATTTTACTAGAGTCTCTAGTCTAGAGACTAATAGTAATTATTGTACAGGAATTTTCTAGTTTCATTAAAAAAAACACTTTAACAAAATTTCCATACAAAATGATTAATTTAGTATAGCAATTAGCAATTACTGATGATATTGAAATATATTTTTTCGATTCTAATCTCGAGTCCAGTTTTTTTTGGTCTCGATTCCATTCGTTTCCGATTCCTGAAAACTCAATGATTTCACAATAATGATCAATAGCAAATTGTCAAATGTGACGAGTGAATAATATTATGGTCTCCGCTTGATTACGAATTGGTAGAAGGCTAAGGAAGAATCTGGTGAAAATTCCTGTCTAGACTTGCTATAGCAATCAACAATCAATGCGTAAAATTCATTCAACAATCAATGCGACTTTTAAAATACGTTTGACTCCTTTGTTGCGATTGATAGTCACAATACATCACAAAATCTACAGTACGATAAGAAAGATGTGATTTACTGAAAAATCAATCATGGATTTTTTTTCTTATAAGTTATTTTTCTAGGAAGAGCGTTTTTTTTAAGGAAGTGTACTTTTCATTCCCCAGTATATTTAAATTGTCTTTTCTGTTCTTCATCGACTGACCCATTACGATCGCTTGTAATGATAAGACTACGCATCTTTAGGTTTTTAACCATTGTTTTCATTTATATCCTATCCTATCAAAGCCATGTTTACATTCCTCAAGCCCCTCCCCCATAAATAAATCTTGAGTGTGCCCCTGAACAAAATTACTGGTAAAAGATGTCCCTGAAGCTGCGGTTTTTGAAACATTAAGTACAAGTGCCGTATACAACTGGGTCTGTGAAAACACAGCTAATATTTTCTCTATATACACAATGTCAAGTTACGATGGCACACGTTCGTGTAGCAGATTTTATACTTATGTTCGCGTTCTATCCAGTGGTTATTCATTCTTCCGCCACGGGCTTGTGATATTGAACAATGTACTACTAATGTTAATAGATAATACTGATCAAATAGCGAGGGACTGGTCTCAAATTAATATAATTTATGTGGAAGATTTTTATTTATCTTATTATGACAGCAGTCTGCTTATGAGAACCTTCGTTTGATAACAAATGCAGCAGCATAACATCGCAAAGCGTTCCGCTAAAACACAACCGCCATTTGTAACTTATGGACCTCCAAAGACGACTCTCTTCCCACAAGCGTAACATCTGTCATGCACATTGATACCCAGTCTCACAATAGAGGCACGTTGTGCGTTGCTAAATCGTTTCTGCAAATATACTGCAGTACTAATTACAGATTAAAAATCGTTCAAATGCGTCAACGTCTTTGAAAATCATTAACTCTTTTCCGCGTCTAGAAACTCAATCTGTGGGATTTTTTTTTGTGGGGGCGGTCATGACCCACTTGAAAGCCCCCCCCCCCCCCCCACCCCCCNGATGGCAGGTGGGTCTTTATCACAACGCAGAAGTTGTAGTCTATTCAGGTGACGTGGGACCTGTACTCTGTTTCAGATTTCAAAGGAAGTCGTGAATGACGCTTGAAAGGACAGCCTTCATTGTTCAAATGTTTCGTGTCCTCGTCATGTGCGGACCCTTACAAACAAGTATTATTCATATGACGTACCAGCTGAAATACGTCAGAATTATGTACACAAAAATGTGAGAGAAAATAAGAAAAGTATCGAGTGAATGTCACTCAAATATCTAATAACGTTTATGGAAGATGTACCCATTAAAACACGCTCAATTGCCAATCACGCTATCTAATACGTAACATCTTATAATCGTTATATATTACGGAAGTATTATATTAAGTACATTTTTCAATTTTGAAAATGTGTGAATAAGTGAAAGCTGAACCATACTCAATATTTATTATTGAAAAAAAAAGAAGTCTTTAGTTTAGTACACGCACGAAAAGTACATCGGTGATTCTCGCAACCATTTTTATGTCACAGCGGCCGTTAGTGACTGCGCTCACTAGCGACTGACAAGAAAACAGAACTATTTGAAGTCTACAGTCGTCCCAGCCCGTCTGACGAATTGTGCGATCGAGGTAGCGTACATCGACGGCACAGTCGAAAGATGGTATAACGGAATATATTCGTAGTAAAATAATGATCTGCCGTTCATTGAATGGTGGAGGTTTTAGAGGAACGTGCTTCAGTTGTGTATCATTGAAATTGTAGTTTATTTATTTATGTCAAAATTTAAACTATTCATTGCAGAAAATTAAATGCAATTGGGTGGAACAAAAAAAGTAGATATAAAATTCAACATATGAATTTTAGACAAAAATGTATTAACTATATGATCGTAAAATGGGAGATTGCAAAGTGCTATAATTTGGTGAGTAAATGATTTTATTTCTTTCCGGACACTACGTCTTATTTTGGGTCAAGTAAAAAACCATACTTTCAAACTTTACCTCCGATATATTTACAAAACTTTGTAACAACGTTTTTTTAAATATTGCTCAAGTACGCGCGTTTGATGGAGCGATGAAATTGAATATTCTGGGAAGTTTTCTACAGTTTTAAATTCAGATGCTATAAATGTGCTACCAGGTTGGTATCGTTTTCGTGACCTCTGCGTTCGCCCTAATGTTATAAGAGAAATTTCCTCGTACAATCAAAATGGATTTTTTTCCGTACTCTCCTTTTTTTTGAAAATATGAAGAGATCTCGCATAAAAACATCTCTACCTACATTGATGTTAGTCCAATATTTTTCGATGATTGTTAGGAAACTAATGTTTTATGTAACTGCGTCTGTACTTTCATTCTTATAATGATTGCATTGATGACATTTATGAAGGGCTAAGTTTTCTTTTTTATGGTTGAAAGATCTCTTTTTTAAAGATGAATGTCTAATGCAGTTTTTGAATTTTTCTGAACTCTTTTCTAATTTCAGAAAAAAAAATATTTTGAGCAATATATATACTNTATATATACATATATATATATATATATATATATATATATTAAATGTAATGGAGAATCCAGTGATGCAAAAAAACAGGTTTTTCTAACTGTTAAGAGAACAATAAAGAAAAATACTCTGTCTTGGTGGAAGCGGCAGTTACTGATCATCAGCCATTTTCAACTAGTAGATATTTTTACAAAATGTTTACTAACCTTGATTTCAACGCTGAAACTCTACTTTGCTTCGGGTGTCACCGGAAATGCGGGAAATGAATGATGTGTATTGTTACGAGGTATTGTAGGTCATCATTTTCATTTACTATAATGCTGTGAAAACAAGAAGTTGTTACTTATTGAATATAAGGCTGAACGAATCTACTGCTATGAACTTTGTCACGTGGAAAGGTTTAATGATTTGCACGATAAACAAATTATCAATTCAGAACATGAAACTAATATGATTCTGAAAATAATGAGAAATATTTTCTATAATGTAACATATATAATAAATATGAGGGAGCCATTGTGATCATAAAGGAATGGTTTTGTTGCATATGGGCCAAAACAGATAAAAAAACGACACTTATATTTCTTTTGGCCTATATGCAAGAAAAACTATTCCCGTAACATATAAAATGTAATTTCATTATTTTGTAAAAATGATACATGAATGATAATTTGACTCACGCCTGAAGCAATCATTGAATCTTTGTACACGCATTGCGTGAAACTGGGAGTGTTGTTAGGAAGTGGAACACTTTGAAACTCAGCGGATGGGACTCAAGGAAAGTGTGCCTGAGTTAATTGCGTATACGCTTGGTTCCTTGAAATAATAATGAACTGAACATACTTTAGTCATAGTGAAAATGTTTCACAGACATAATGTTTCACATAAAACCAAGTTAATATTGTATATTATTTATTTAATAATTTCTTATGAGCTCGCTCTTGACTTTGTAAATAAATTCTTCACGTCACGTCACGAATTTTTCACTTTTCTTTCTTCATCCATACATTTGACGTCTGGTGTTTAGAAGGCCATCTTATCCGGATGCATTTTGCCAGGGCAGTACATCACCAAAACTAAAGATTCAACAAACAAATAAGAACCCAGTTCCATCATTAATCTACCATCGTAAAGACAATTATACAAACACATTTTCGGGGTGTAATAAACAGAAACTATGAAGTAATAATTTACTTAAAATGCAATATAAATTATAAATGCAATGCGCATAATACCCATAAAATTCACATCATCTTATTTTGCTGGTGATTTATTTCTGATGAATAAATGTCAATGTAATATTAGTCATATGAAACGATGATTTACTTCTCTCTCTTTTCTATTCTTTTCAATTATTTTTTCTTTCCTTTTTTCTTCTCTTTGTCATAAATACAAAAATCCATACAAATATACCATAAAATGCATTACTGACCTATGCACGTAGCTATGAAGAAAACCGATTGCGCTGCCCCAAAAGACCTAGCAACGGTGCCCTAGCACTGTACTCTTGTCTATTATCGGATTTTTTTTATCATAGACCACTCACTTTGAACTGCTGTAGATGCCACAAATTTTCATAGAAAAAACTAATTAACACCATTAAATTTGTCATGTTCTTCTGCTTATACTCAAGTTTAAAAAATACTTCTAAGAATGAATAACACTGTTTTAAAAACAAAAATGTTTCTAAAAACGCGTAATTTTTACCGTTTTTCCCGATACGTCGACTTTTCTATTTTTTATAAAATAAACTAAAAGTGTCAAAAATTATTCTTATTCAGCGAATGTTAACTATTATGTTTGTGACATTTCGAAATTTTGAGCTTCTACATGCAAAATATACACTTTTCCAGAAACATTGCCAAAAACGACCAGGCACATTTTTAAGGAATAAAATTTATTCTGTCGCACTCAGAAGAATGCTATGATCACGCTACAATTAAATGTAAACGTTTAAAACTACTTGTGTAACCTCCAGCAAGAGATAAATAAAACCATGTTTTGAATAATCGGTTTTCGTCACGCGCGTTGTTGCCAGTGCCGTCTTCAGTCAACAGGCTGGACTCACAGGTGACAAAACTATACCAGTCAGTGGAGTGGCAGCAACGCGCGTGACTGAACTCCATCGCTGGTCGCTAATTGAAAACATGGTTTTATTTATCATTTGTTGGAGGTTACACAAATGATTTTAAACGTTGACATTTAATTGTAACGTGATCATAGCATTCTTCTGAGTGCGACAGAATAAATTCCTTTAAAATGTCTTTGGACATTTTTAGCAGTGTTTTTGAAAAAAAAAATATAACTCAATGCATTTTGCATGCAGAAGCTTGAAATTTATAAATGTTGTCACAAATACAACTGTGATCATTTTCTGAATAAGAATTTTTTTGTTACTCTTAGTTTGTTTTATAAAAAATAATGAAGCCGACTTATCGGCAAAAACCGCAAAAATATCACGCTTTTTAAAACATTTCAGGTTTTAAAATATTATTGCTCATTAATTAAAACAAATTTTTCACATGTGCGTATGAAAAACAAAATTATAAATTTAATGGTGGTAACTGTGCGTTTCTTCGATTTTTTTGTACTTCCTACAGCTATTAGACGTCAGGGGTCTATAATAAAAAATCCGATAGTAGGGAGAGAATCTTTCTGCCGATGCCAGGATTGAAGTTTTTTCCCGGGTGAAAAGTCTCCAAAGTTCCTTCTCCTTCTTGCTTCTAGGGCCTCGAAGTCAGGACATTGTGACGGGCAGTTTCCTCGATCTCCCCACAAAGACGGCAGGTTTCATCCCCATCCCCTGACGTTTTTATATGTTTCATGACATGACCGTGTCCTGTGATTAGTCCAGTCACTCTCTCTTGTTGTTCCCTACTCATGTGAATAAAAGATGTGACTACTGGATTTACTGACTAAAAATTTGCCTAATCGTTGATCGGACAGCTGTTTCCACAATCTGTGCTGCGAGTTTCACTGTCCTGCTAAAAACCGCGATTCGAACCGTTGAACGAATAGTACCGCATGAAGGTTCAGGTCCGAAGAATGGTTTCTCTTTGGTAACCTTTTTTTCGCAAATTTGTTAGACTTTTCGTGTACTTCGCAAGTTCTCGTACACAAGGAGCGTATACTGGAGTATATTGTGCCTTTTAAAGAATATGTTTTTAAAGACTTTAATGGGAAATCAAAAGTCGAGTCGGACTACATTACAAATAAACATACCGAATTATAAATACTCTTTTTTTTGTCGCATCAAATTTTTATCAGCTTAATTTATTTTAATAGAATTTTATAAGTCTACGTCGATTTTTTATCGTTCAATATATTTTTTTCAGATACGTAAAATAATGTTCTAATTGATGTATTGCTTATTAATATATCTAATTAATGAATGTAATTAATTTCTAATACTTTAGTTTTTGTTACATATACAGTTTACCCTATTCAATATTTGAATACGCACGTGAATCCATGAAACCGGCTCAGGTATTTTGATGTTATGATATTGGTTTTGTTCGTGCTAGATAATATTCGTTGCGTGAGAATAACCAGTGGTGCAACGAATCCACAGAAAGGTTTGCGGTTAAATTAAATTAATTGAGAATTTTTATTCGAAGTATCCATGCGTTTATTCAATCACGGTGACCGCATATTTTGAATAGCCATTATGATTGGCATAAGTTTATCTTTTAACATTGAATACAATGTTGTGGTATGTGGTGTATACTCTCAATTGTGTTCTCTTTCAATATCTAACGCTACGAATTATTACCGCAAGGGGTGGACAGATAGGGGTGTACCAATGGATCCAGACCATGCACAGAAGAGTTAGAATTTTTCAAAAATTTTATGTATATTTCCTTCACCCCTTTTCCCTTGTCTTGAAGGGGTCGGAGATGGAGGATGATATGATGCCTCGTTTGATATGGGAGGAGAATTACAAGAGGTGTCGGATGCGTTCCGTTACCGGACCTACAACCCCGATGTGGGTGATAAATGAATAGTATGAGGGCGAATGATGATGAGGGAAATTGTGATGGAAACGGGAGTACTCCGATTAAACCAGCCGCGAACCCCGTTTTGTCCACTATTGTGAATTCTTCTTTGATCAGACTAGCGTCACCTGAGGTGAAAGGCGAGTACTCGAAGCACTACGCCATATTTTTCAAATTCATTATCTAACAGTAAAATTACGAGATGGATCTCTGTGCATGTGTTTATATTTACGTTTAAGATCGTGTTTTATTGTTGTGTTATGTTTCTGGTTATAATTTGTACCACTTGAACTTTCTACTTCAACATATAGTAGAAAAAATTGTGAGCATTAAATCACTAAATATATAGTACTTTATTTTCATCTGTTAAATGTCCGTTAAATGTCCCAAATCATGAATTCTTTATTTAATTTTATGTATGTGTGTCTGGAACTTGGAATATAATGCATAAGTACGAGCAGAACACTTTTATTTGTATTTGCGTAGTAATCCTTCTTAAATAACAGGTAAATTATTAAAACTCTAATAATATTATAATGAAATGTAAATGTGGAGGTAGTTCAAGGAGACAGGAAGAGACACAATTCAAAAAAGGGGAGGTAAAGGTGAGGTAGTCGCGCCATGCACCTAACGTTAGCTCCTCCTACACGCACAAAGTAAAAGGAAACATATTATTGGAATAATTTTGAACTACATGATGAATATGAATATTTCAATTAATTAGTCCTAAATTTAAAATATTATAAAGTAAAAAATTAGCTGGACCGAAAATACGGTTATTTAGAAATTAGAATGAATAAACTGATTTTTCATCAACAGTCATAAAATAAACCATACTGTGTATAAATGCGAAAGTGTGTGACTGTTTACTACCTCTTCACGATTAAACCGATCGTGATGAAATTTGGTAAGGAGATAGTTTAGATTTTCGGGAAGAACATAGGCAAAGTTTTATTAGAAATACGTGTGGAATGAAAGACGGAAAGTGGTTTTTCACGATAAATGTCGATAAAGTCGGGGTGAGGGGGAATCCATCCTCAGAAAGGTATATTTGTTTGCGCTGCCCAAACGGTTAGAGATATGTGACAACTACGCACTGAATATGGTTTACATCAAAGAGTTCTAAAAAGAAGTCTACGGCAGCATATATCTGTCTACAAAGCTTAACCCACATTATCGAAAAAAGTCATTAGAAAAAGAAGTGTTAAAATACTTCAATTTATCAGAGTAATTTACGAAGGAAAAATATCAATCATCAAAAAATTTAATGAGTTTTTTGTTTGAATCGAAAAAGACGAGTTTAATCCATATATTTTAGGATCGTTCACGAAAACAGAGATATGATGCCGAATAAATACAAGTTAAACACATATGGTGGATAATACCCCTAACTCTCTCAAGGATACAGTTTTGTGACGTGTGGGTTTATTTGTTTCTCTTACGAACAACTTAACGTTGCTTGCTCAACGGTGGTTTCATCCAAGGATTTTTTTATTCTTACTGCTGGATGTGAATCTCAAAATGGAGTATCAAGTTTTGTATTAAATTTGTTGCATTATGAATTTGTAAAATTAGGTTGCAATACATATGTTTATAAAAACCTGCGAGTAATGTAATTTTTATCTCACAATATATATAGATGTTACTTTTCCTGAGAAAAGATTGGTCCGAGAAAAATACCGGTAATCAGTTAGTGATCCTTTAAAAACCAAGTTCCCATATACAATTTTGGACTTATGAAGAGTAACTTATACACTGACAAGAAATGATGTAGTAAGAGTAGGACTCGCAGGTTTTTATAAACATATGTATTGCAAGCTAATTTTACAAATTCATAATGCAACAAATACCAAAAGGATGCGCATTTTCTTGCCTTCGAAACCACGTCGCAAAATTCGCATATTGTGTTTCCTAACAGAATGTTGAATGTTGTATGATGGTGTGGTGTATGTTGGTGCAAATGCCAAGTGCTTTGTGAAAAAATTGAGTGATTAGATGATAACCAAGATCTTACTTAATTGTCCAAGCTTATGACTTCGCTCTACTTTCATTAGGAATCTTGCGTCATCACCTCCACGTCTTTACATTCCCCTGATTCTTTTGCTGCAAACGGTTTTATTAATTTTATTTATTTGTGTTAGAAAGGAAATATATGAAGTTGGCACAAATTATTTGCTTGTGCTGAAGAAAAATGTGATTGGCGAATACCAAAACAGATCAAGATCATTTCTCGGTTTTTAACGAATAACTCTCAAATGGGACATCTATTAGAAAACTTTAGTCATACATAATTAAATTTCATCAAGTTTTGGGTCAGAAGTGGGTATAACACAAAAATTCCTTAGCAAGATATGTACGCTGTGAAAGTTCAATACACTTAAATTTTTGCACGAATCAGCACTATAATGGTCGCAGTTGTAGAGAGAACCGTAATGCTTGATTAACTGTTGTTATATTTCTCAAGTGAGTGACGATATTTCATTTATATTCCGGTACCTCATGTGTCTTAACGATTTGTTCCCATTTTAGGTCAGAAAGCACGTGGAAGTTGATGAATTCCGTTACGTTGCATGACCAATTATTGGACCCGGGAGCAACAAGATTCCTTGACATCCAATATTTTTCACTCTTAAAGGGATCACATTTTTCCCTCCCATGAACGGCAACACGGAAGTATGATATGTATAACGCGCGTACGAAAGTTTCATTTCAAGACATTTTCAGTCCAAAACACGGCTTCAAAAGTTTACGGTCCGTTAGAACATTCTTTGAAGAGGCTTCACTTCCGAGAGATCGATCGAGTGCTTACCATCCCCGTCACCGTGTCACTCGGAAGCTGGGTCGCCTGTGACGCACGCCCCGACAATGGCCAACGCTTAGCAATTGTTTCGCCCCGCGACGAATTGCGCACGACACGTGCCCACTCCGATAACTCACTTCGTGCGTGTAATGCAAACAGAAAATACGCGCGGCACAATGAATGTTACACAATCCAATTCCGAGACCCACTTTTCTGTTTCCGGGGTCACCAATTTCAGATAAATTAAATTTAAATTTGCAATGAAGTGTATTCATGATTTTTTTTTCTGGCTGTACTGGTAACATTGTTCACAGTATTACAAAGAAGTATTTAAATAAAAAACAAAGAAATTTCAAATCACTACACCGTTGCAATTAAATACTACAATATTGTTAGCATTTTAATATCACACTGTGAAACAAATGTTCGAAACATATCGGTTTTGTAATCAGTTTTGACATTTTTATCGTTTAATATCGTTTTCTAGTTAGTTTTCGATACGCGTTTCGTCATCATGAATAGGTAGTGTAACAAACTAGGAAACCCGTGAACGTTCTAACACGGGAAGAAACGTTCTGAGTGAAAAAATAGTTTTATATACAAAATCTTACAGGGAAATAAATTTTCTTTCTCCGTAAAATTTGTAGTTTCGGAGGGAGGAAATGTGTTACAGAAACCTCCTTCATTTAAAGTTATGAGTATATCAGTGATTAGATTTTTAAACCTAGGTCATGATGCTGCTGAAATTCACCCTCAGTTTTGTGAAACACATGAGTCTTCCGTAAGGGGGATAGATAGTGAGAAAAGGATGTCGGGAATTTAGGGAAGGATTCGCTTTCGCTTTCACTTTCACATTGACACGCTCCACGGGGTAACACCAGTCTAGATCAGATGTTACAGTTTGATTCCTTCATTCTTTTTTGATCAAAGAAATAATAATTTCGGAAAACCATATAGTTAACAAAATTTTCATCACTAGGAACTAATACATTTAATTTTTTTTTCCAATTTGCATTGCTTCAAACTGAAAAATGTATGAAATATATCAAAAAATAAAAAAATAAAAAATTACGCATCATATTACAATATAATAATATATACACGTCAAGAAACCTATTGTATACTTCTGCTTAGTTCTTATTCCCCTTTTTTCTCATTCTTGATTTTTTCCCTTTAACTGGTGACCAAAAAATCAAACTGTTCCACAACAGACCCCGAAGGTGCCCCAGGGGTTCACGGACGGAAGAGCTCCGCCGTTACATGCTCTGGGCACAAGGAGGAGGAGATGTGGCCAGCTCCGACCGGTTAGACCCCAGGATAGACTACTCATTTTACAGCAGGCTTTTTATTTCTGTCTCAGTTCATATAGCTGAGGTGTATGAAAAGTTCACTCTCTGCGTTTTACAATACCAGTTGTAATACTCGGATACTGCAATCTAGGTTCTATTTAGGCGCTGTTGCCCCCAAAATGTGTCACGAAGTGTCTAGTGAGTAAACGCACACTTTACGAGCCTTACTTACACACGACATTGTGGTCCCTTTTTTTGGCCGAAACGATAAATTCACACATACATACATAAATACATAAAAATATGTATATACAATTAATCAACAACAAGTGCAGTTAAAATGTAAAGTGCAATTGTCCTATCTTGAAACGTAGTAACTCAAACTCGTCGGCGCTAGGCTCTCAAGAAGGTGAAGAGAGGTTTAATTAGTTTACTCTTCTTGGTGTGCAGAAAGATTTTTCACGAGCCTAGCTGCGAGACGCTTCAAGAGAGAAGAGAATCTGCGAACAGTGTGACGAAAGCGGAATCCCGCGGAGCCACATGGTTCCTTCTTTTGAAGCACACCGCTTGGGTCTGTCATTCGGTGTTTTCACTCGCAAAGGAGTGAACAAGTTCTGTCGTTTTCTCCGGGTTTTTTTTCTCAATACTGCAATCTCCGTTTGTGTGTGTGCTGATGAAGATTACAATTTCGTCTCCTCAAGAACGTTTTGAAAAACATTACAGAACTCCATTTTATTACATGAAAGTATTACTTTTTGCATAAAAAACTAATGTTTAAGAAATAAAGGGGACATTTTCTTGAGAAGGTTTGCTTTCAAATCAATAGTAGAGCATTAGAGCATTTTGAATATATTCTCCAGAAATGTGAACGTTTTTACCTAAAGTTCTGTCGCAGTTTCGGGCACAGAATAAATTGACTGGTGATGTCATGTCATGCCACTGATGTCTTGGAAATGTTTTCTTCTACTTATGAAGTGTACTTAATAATTCAGTTATGGTGACTCAGTTGGCTCCCTTTTGTCTTTCCATTTTTACTGTCTGTGCCTTGTATTTCGATAAACTACATTTCTTTCTTTTATAGTTTATTTCCTGCTGCCTTTTTGCTTAGTTATTAACGTATTCGAATGTTGTTAGGTCGATAATATTCTATAACCGATTATCGAAATCTCTTCAAAATTGGACTGGTAAATATGTTGTATGGAAAAATTGTATCAAATGTGTCCTACCGATGGTGGTTTTCTCTATTCCGCAATGGTAGTCTTTTCCTAAAGTGAATTGATGTATTCCAATAAGTAAGAATACATCAGGGGTATTTTAGGTACAATTCGTAATTTATATGTCCTATTCTTTTCCTCTGGAAATACTACTACATTATCCTTTCGATTTTATACCATTACTTCTTTTGGTATACCATTCTCAGCATGAAATTAAAGCACACGTCTCTAGTAGGTTTCTTTTGTACCAATTGAAAGATTAGATCGTATCCTCACGTGTAATTGGAATTTCTAGAAAGTTCAGTTCTTTATTATTCTTAAAGTGTGTTTTACATACGTTCACCTGACGATGGCAGTAATGAATTGCTGAAACTTTGTGACATATATAATTTTGTATACATCAGGATATTTTATATTATTCACGTCTACAATCATAATTAATGATAAATTGAAAGGCGTTTCTATGTTGCTCATTGTTTTATTGGTATAAAGCTTTTTCGGCTGCATAGCATCCATCGTCAGTAACATACACTGAAAAATATAAATGTACATAAAATGACAATAATAAAAATAGAAACATAATATGAAAGTATACAATAATTGAGTGAAACAGTATCGAAAGAAGTGTAATTTTGGTTGTTGTTGAAATAAAGAAAGGAAAGAACAATGAAGAATGAATAAAAGAAAACAAATACAGAGTGAGCAAACCGACAAAATTACGTACCTGAGTATCGAGGAATATTTTTGGCGAGTGCGCAGAGTACGCCGAACGGAGGTCATTATATGGAA
>NNCF01137732.1:17446-30430 GCA_002313205.1 Laupala kohalensis
TGGGGTGCAGTGTCCTGGTGAGAGGGAAGGAATTTGAAGGCTAGTTTCATAAGAGGCGAATGAATTTCAGGAATTTGTTCATTTAATAAGGAAATGATGTTTTTTAGAATACTATGGATATGTAAAATTTTCTAATTTGATAATAATATTTTCTAATCATAAGTAAATTGAAATTATTCTTCCGGCCTTTTTCGTAGATATTTTTTATTACATGTTTCGTTATTCATGTAGTTATTTATCCTCCATCTAATAAGAAGAGGTTTAAAATTATCCATCACAAAATTGACGGAATATCTGATAATACATGCATATATTGTACTACTGTGTACCTGGTCACACTGCACTGGCGATAATTTCACTGTGAATCTGCTGAAACATTTCATGTTGTTACTAGATTGAAGATGGAGTTTCTGTAGTTGGCCTGTACATGTGTCCTATCATTTCTGGTTAGGGTTTCTCTTCCTTCCCTTTTAACACTATTAAACTATACCGACAGAGATGCTGATAAATCAGTGTAACAACTTCAATGTGACACTCCAATAGCCAATAGTAAGTTTTATGAGATAATTCAAAATCTCTCTTTCATTTCCTCTCAATTTGGTGTTTGATCCGGAAGCACCACTGTTTGGTTCAGAATTAACAGGTTTGCGTATCCTGCTGAGAAAAAAATGAGAGATGGTGCCTTGGGTGCAAACCTTAAATGGCTATTGTCCGTCATTTTTCCCTTAAATAAGTTTCACTTCCTCTTTCTGTGTAATCGGTTTTTTTACCTTAAAATGACAAGGCTCTCATTTTTGACACCAAATGTTTCCTTTCTCGAATATATGGATCATTTTTAATTTACACACATCATTTTCTCAACTTCCTCCTAAGCTCATATTCTACTAGACATGGAATCAGTGGCAATCCCCTTATCAGTTGAGGCACGAAATAAACTTCTAAGAGGCACGAAATAAACTTCTAAGGTGTGTTGGAGGAACTATATGATGGTATAAGTGGATAGGAAAGTTAGAAAGAAACTTTTTTATTCACAGATGATGACTACGAAGAGTATTCTGTTTGTCATATTGAATATTTCGACTATATGCTTATTTGTTTGTTTGTTATTAATTATGAATGATATTAAGTCTGATGTGATTTTATATAAATCTGTGCCATGGGAAAATTATACCCGTTACCCGTCCCGCCCTCCCATTCGTGTGCACAGATATAAGAGCTTATAAGCAACAGATTGATGTGACTTTAGCATTCCAATAAATACAATTCAGTGTCTACTCTTCTTTCAAATATTATTCTATATGATGCCAATTCTAATGTTTGTTCTTCAAACGTAAAAAAATCACAAAGATTGATAAAATTACTTTTCGAGTATACTATTACCCTTTGTTTCGGAATGACCAAGAATATCAGAAAATCGAGGGTAGAACTCCCCCACTTCATAATTCATGCATATGCTGTACTATGAAAAACGTGTTCGCAAAAATGGCCCCATTTTCGTCGTTGACACCAAGACAATGCGTTTCCCTGGGTGCTTGCACCCTGTCACTGTTCCACCCCTCCGTCTCGCCTACTTGTCTCGCCATTGGGAACCCCCCCACGCAATCACTGCTGATTCTCGACACCTGACTCCGCAACACGAGGCACCGTCTTGGAGGAAGTTTCCGCCTAGAGGTCACGTGACAGTGCCGCTGTCGATTTCTTCCGTCCTCGCCATTTCTCGCAAATCAAAGCAATCTTTTGTTCGCTTTAAAAGAGTTTCCAAAAAGCTTCCTGTGCATGGTATACAAAACATCCTAAGCTTTTGTGAGTTTGCATATCACGTGCAGAGTGATCTTTCCCACAGTCAAGAAGAATAGTAGTAGCGAGATATTTGAGTTTTCTTTGGATCCTAGGTTTTGATTTGAAACTGCTTTAGATGCAAAGTAAATTTTCATAGGAGCTGTGTGTCACGAATATTTGCTACGTAACAAATTTGCTAGGTCACAAATAAGACTAAATAAAAATTAGGTAAACTAAATGCTTTCATGTATTTAAAGAGAGTACAATAGAAGAAAGCATACTCCTCCTCCGTAGTTCAAGGTATGTGTTCTATCTTCACATGGAGATACTCTAGGTTCGATTCTCAATGGGGAAAGAAAAATTTGTAACTTTACATTTCAATGTATCAGTTCTTATAGCTGAGATGTTCGTAAAGCGAACCCTCTGCAGCTAACCATCTCATTTGTAATTCTTGGATACGGCAATCTAGATTATTTCTAGATTCTGTTTTCACCAAAAGTTTAACGATGTGCCCAAAAATTAAACCCATGCAGAAATGGTCCTCACTAGCACTCGTTATCGTGGTCCGTAGTTAGCCGAAACAATTACATACCGACAGAAGAAAAAATTCTCAATAAATTATAATATTATTCTGTATCAATGTTTCGCGTATTTTGAGTCAAACTCCTCAAATGAAATGATAAAACGCTTCAAAACTGCTAAAATTCAATTAGTACTATATCAAATTTATGCTATCTGTTAAACGTATCTTAAAACTTCCTCCTGTTTATAATTGAAATTCTCGATTCGACTTCAAATAAAACTACTCTGGATATCATCAACTAATCGCAGTAATCATTGCAAAAGTGTTTCATGAGAAAAAATTAACGCAAACCATCCTTCTAGACATATCGAGTGCATACAACGAAGTTTACACGAGAAAATGAAATAAAAATGCAAGAGATTGGTATCCCCACTTACTTTCTGGACACCAGAAAAGTCTACTTCAACAATATAAAATTTAAAATCAGATTAAACTCGATTTTCTTGTCTAATCATTCCATCTCATCAGGTGTGCCCAAAGATTCTCTTCTATCTCCGACTTGCTTCGAAATAAATTCGACCGATTACCATAAAATCAGTCAAACACTGTATTTTTGCAAAGGTTACTACCCTCTTTCAACACATATGGGTATTCTTATCGCACACAATAAACTTTAGGAAGAAGAACACAGGTTGACAATTGGAGATAAGCGCTGAACCCGGAAAATCACCAGTGAAAACGTATCTTTAAAACTCAATCAACCTCCAGATTAATTAACTACAACCCGGTATTTGTTCGGAAGAAAGGATGAAAACTAGTACTACTGTCTATAATATTAACTTGAAACACTACATTCATCAAGCAACAAATAAAGCATACACAAGAATACACAAATATCCATTTTACATTAAAAGGAGACTGAGGTACAAAATATATAGGAACAAGCTGAATTTTTTTGCTGTAGCATGATGCTTGTTCCAACTCCGTGTTTTTACTGAAAATGTTAAAATACATTGTATGTAATTGATTAATAAATGGAGAACTCTTGTAAACCTTTATTCAAGGAATTAAATATCTTAACACTTCCCTGCATTTATATTTATGAAACAGTCGTGTTTGTTAAGACCGAATTACTGAAGTGCCAACCTTTCTTTATACGAAACAGTCTCGTTCACGAACACTATACACGCAATAGTAGTAATATTCATCGTCCTAGAGTGTCAACCACTCTTTGCCAAAAAGGACCTTATCATTCGGGAATCGTTCTATATAATTCCCTGCCCAAGAATATAAAAGACATTATGAAATTGAATCTGTTCAAATCAGCGGTTAAAAACTACCTCCTGCACCAGTGCTTCTACACTGTAAAAGAATTTATTGATTTTAATAAAAGTTAAATTCGTCTTGTACTTTATCACGCCATTGCTGTAGCACTTTTTAAATAACTTATAACAATTTCAAAAACTATTTTCTTGCATGATTGTGTTGCCGTATGGCTCATATTAATTTAGTTTTATGTGTACTCAACTTTGGCACGGTTGTGTACATTAATTCTGTAGCCCCATCCTGGCCCGGGTTTTTCTTCGTTTTTCCTTCGGGTAGAGGCGGATTTCTTATACAGGTTCTCTAGGCTTTGTCTAGGGGCGTGTTTATTGTAACAATAAATCGTGAATTTAGTGTTTTTTCAACTCTTATGATTTTTAAACACTATACTCAGAATAATCTATAGTTCGATAATAACTTGTACATGTAAATTTACAAACATATTTGCGTTAAATTACAAACATATTGACATTATATATGTATTATAACTCGCAGCTAACTTTTTATCTTATCTAGGAACTTTTGCTGAAATTTTTGAATCCGCCTCTGCCTTAGGGCCCTTGATCGGAATTGATGGGATGGTCCCTTGCTTGCTTCCGGAGAGTAAATTAGTTTATTGTCCTCCACGTGGTCATACGCAGTTTGTACTGTTTTTTGACAATACATTTATTATTATTTTTTATTATTAGAGAAGGGCAGGTTTTTAACCATGAGTTGATAGCTTGAAAAGACACGATCTTGTTCGCGTGAATATTTGTACAAATATTATTTCCAGAAACCGCATTGATACCCATTCATCGTTTTCACTTCTCTGCTGTTGCAAAATACGTGACATATATTGCTAGTATATCATAATACATTTTTGCTTATTATTACCTTGTGCAAACGTTTTTATTCATTACAGTTCACTAAGGTTTCACTATTTCATACGCGCTTGTATATCGTACAGTTTCTGGAGGACGTACAACTATAATTCTAGACATAATTGAAAAATATTCGATCCGGAGCAAAATCGTTGTAGAGCCAAGAGACCCGTAAGTTAGCAAGGGTACAGAATAGACAGGAGGTTAAAGATAGCGTGGACTTCAAAAAACTGAAAAGAATTCACCCCTTTTCACTTATTTAAAGGTGAAATATGGAAAAAATATATTTGTTCGATATACTTGAATTGATAAAATTTACAAATAAAAACCGAAGTAATATCTCAATTCATGAATGAATTTAAAGAAATAACTTTTCATTTAAATTTTCCTGTTTGAAATTGAAATGACAAATTTTCCCCTTAAAATCTATTTTTGATGAGATTAATACTCTTGATATGAAAGCATCATTTTCTCCTAATTTCATTTTCCATATTAAATAATTTTTATCAATGTTAATAAATCAATGAGCACAAATCCTCTAATTGATTAATGTTGAGCATACATAGTGTTAAGTAAATGATGATGTCCTATGTCATCAATTCAATCCTATTTGCTGTGAACATCATACACAGGACAAGGCATGACCTACGAATATCTACGGCTTCTAAGACAGCTCTCTGTCGAATTGGATCATGATTTTCTGAATAATTAGACGCCAAATTGTTCTGGAGACTTTCTTTGTCCTTTATTGGTGCTCTAGCCTCTTGTCGGGCCTTGACCTCTTCAATCTCCGTCCTCTATTAATTCCCCTCGTGAGATTCATTCTTCTCCAGTATCTTATACCAAGTAACACTGACACGCCCTCTCTGACACCTTCCTTCCATCTTGGACTTGGACCTTCAAGTCTTTTTCCTTCAAATTTTCCCATAAATATTTTCTTCGGCCCTATCATCAGTCATTCGCTTTATATGGTCAGGTTACTGTAGTCGTTTGAGCAGTACAAATATAGACACGGTCAGGTCATTAAAAAGATTGCACAATTCTTCATTGTATTCTCCACACCCCGTTTTTGTGATGCGTCTTAATATCTTTCAGTCTTATATGTGTAGATGCGAGAGTACAGGTTGCAATAGAGTCAATGATTCCGTTCCATAAGTAGGGTCTGGTAAGGGTTTTGTACAGGATAATTTTAGAACTTTTACTGACCTCACGGCTCTTAACAAAAACCAGAGAGAGAAGTGCGCTTCATTTATCCTTTGCATCCAGTTGCGGATCTCATCAGTTTCCTCGTATTGGTCTGTAATTGTGGTGCCCAAATAGCAATATCTCTCAACCATTCATATCTCACCTTCCTCTAATTTGATGTGTTTTTCTTGACACTGTGTTTTGACCTTTCTTTTGAAGCATGACCTTCGTCTCCTTCTGGTTCTATCCCTAAAAATGAAAAAAAGGCGTATAAAGATAATATTAATAGAAGGGCCCAACATGTATTTAAAAATGTTTAATTTAATCTATTGGTGACCTATTCTACAAGCCAAAGACAATATTTTCATATTTCTTACATCATTTCGTAATTTATTATAGGTTTTACACACATAATTTCTATTCCTAAAACACGGAGGTCTTAATGTTTCAGATTCTGGTACATATAACCCATCTGTGCTTCATAAGTAATCATATTCCTCCGCAAAATATATATAACGTCACCTTGCTCACACCCAGATATAGAAATCAAATTGATCATGTACTGAAAACACGATCAAGGTAGTAAGGTCAGATAGACCATTTCAATACTTTTTTAATTTTGGAAAAGTCACACTCAAGGTACAATTTTGATCACAATGACACCTCATTTCTGCGAGTCTGATATGAGATTCGGCGCGAAATTTCATTTAGATCATTGAAAATCGTATGGTAATCAGAATATAAGTAAGTCGTAATATTTTCCTGTAAGAGGAAAATATTGGGTTCAGGCTGCAGGAGGCATCATTATAGAGGATCTTAAAATCACAAAATACAAGGGTCGTAAACGAAGAGAAAAGAACTCTTGGATTAATGGTACCACGGAACAAAGGTCGAAACGGATTAGATGAATACATTAAACGATGGAATTTACAAAACGATTCAAAAAATTGATATTGCGGAGAGACACGAACGAATGACATTATCGCGTTGAGCTCATTCACCAAGTTGTCCTTTACACTTGCTACGTGATTGGCTATTGGATTTAGTATTCAATCATTAATTTAAAACCTTCACCTCGATTGAGCATTCAGTCTATACTAATTTAAAATATGATATATTATATGGCTACTCGTTTGGAAATTGATGCATAACTCATCAATATTTATGTGAAGAGGACAAGACTCGACCGAGTAAGTTGAAGTTTGGATCGGTGTCCTACTGAGAAATAAGAAATTAAATTAAACATTTGACAAGTCAATTATAGTTTAATCTAAAATTATATGGTTTATTATACAATAATATGATTCAATTTAAAAGAGTTTGGTCAGCTGATACCACTTTGACTTAACAGTAACATATATCATAAGTAAGGTTTAACATTACATACGTTCTAGTGTAAAACAATATAAACATACCCCCCAGGGGACTTACATCTAGTAAATACGTGTTTGGCGAAGTCTGGCATTACTTCCACTTACTTGTGCGAGGCTCCTTCCTTTCTCTTTCCTGACCTTCCTTGATCACATCTCGTTCTTTTCGATCCCAACGCTAATAGGTTGCGAGGGGTAAGGTATCTTTCATTTTCCTCTTCATTTTTTAATTTTATTTTTGTAATATGTGTAATGTTTTGAGATATGTTGATATTTGAGTTTTGAGTTGTAATTCAGGAGGGTTTTCAGTGGATATGGTTGAGTTGTTCGGCGAGTCCCACACGCGGAGAGAGTCATGTTGGCTCTCCCTAGTGCGTAACAGCATTTTCCCTACTTGTACAAGTTTTTAAGGCTCTAATGACCTAGATGTCGACGAACCGTAAAACCCCACAAAAAAATAAAATAAAATACAAACGTAATTAATGTCTCTTGAGGACAGACTTAGTCTAGGTTACAAGGACATAATTATACAATGAACCCCGTCTACAAGCTATAAGGGATGGACGTGTCCGACAAGACGTCTATCTCGGTGAGCAGTCAAACTTACTCTCCCTTTCCCCTCTACCTCACCGGCGGTGCTCGGTGGTGTTATCACTGACGTTCAAAATGGTGTCTCGGCGGTTATGACCAATCCTGTCTTATTTTTAAAATGAACAGTTATTCGTTTTCTATTGGTAGTTTCAAAGCAGTGGAAACCGACTGGCTCATATCGTGTAGAGAACGCTCATACCCGGGGTTGGGCTGCGGATTTCCCGTTGACTCGTTCTGTTGTTCATAATCATGACGGGGATCATATTTATAATTTATGACATACTTACTGTTGAATAAGTTCTATTAAAAACAATTATTACTGAACTGAGGGACTCAATTAATTGAGTTCGTAACACTACAATACGCTATATCTCACAGGCATCTTTTAATATTTAAATAGGAACGTTAAAAGATGTATGCAAGCACAATTTCTTCTAGAATCATTGTGTAAAGTGTTTTATGAAATGAATATGTTTATATTGGTTGATATATATTTATCATATGTATATAAACCAATGTATTTATGTTATACCTCATCGTCTCTTAGAAACTGTCATATATGATTAGTGACGGTGAATTACTTTATTTATAAATGAGTGTAGTTTTTTGTACATTTCATTTGTATTTTTTAAGGTATTATAACCGAGAGCGACTAGTCTTAAGTACCTCTCAAAATGTTTCAAATGATTATTTCAACCATTATTTATCTAGTGACCAAGAATTTTTGTGTTCTTACAAAGCAACATTTTATTTGATTTAAATTACTACAGGTTATATGGAGAAACTTTCGCGGGCTCATCTTTTCCTTCTTGATATCCTAACTTAATTATTCGCTTCACATAGCAAAAAGCAACTAAGTGAATGAAAACAGAAGCGCAATGACGTTAAGATTTTCATAACTTACCGGGAACTTAAAAGAATAATTCAACAAAAACTGCACAAAGTACTGTTCCACTTTAAACGACAGACGTTTCTGTGACTGAATGTGATGTGATCCTTGTGCAAGAACACGTCGAACGAAATTCTAAATTTATTATCAAGTTTTAAATTTACAAAATAATTGTCCTCGCTCAACAGTAACAATCGGTACTGTGAATTATTAATTAACTCACAGGTTCATCCACACCTCTCGTGCTCGCACTCGGGTTCACTAAGACGATTCAATCACTATTCATAAAACAATCGATTATTTCATAGTTAATCGATACATAAATATCGATTATTAGACCGACTATTTTGCATTTAGATTAAATTTGACGATATTTGGTGTGTTTTTAAAATACATCAATTTATTTTTATTTTTTTAAATATTTGTTATAGTATTTATATGTAACGTTTTGGACATCAGTTATAAGAATAATATATTTTTAGATATATTTATAAACCATTATAATTGTTGGTGAGATATTCGCTATTTGAAGGCGGATGGTAAGAGAAGAAATATGTTAATTTTTTACACAGATTATTTTAGAATATTTCAAACCAAGTAGAGACGGGCGATTAATACTATTAATAATAGTATAGTATAGTGTTCATGGTAAATTACTATTACTTTGGTAAATTTAGAATGATAAATCGATTGATATTATTCGTACAATGTAAATAATTGATTGCCGATTAATCGAACAATGTAAATAATCAATTACCGATAAGTTGAACAATTTTTGATAATCACTCGTCCCTATTTGCGAGTAATATGGAGTAAAAATGACAAAAAACATGAAACGACGATCATGTAAAGCCTGCATCAGATTCGGTAACTCCTCCGGATTCATTTGAAAAAAAAATCAAATTGTAACCGATATTGTCTGTCATATGCGACATAAATATTTGAGGAATAGGTTTTCTGCCTGCTTCATTGAGTTTTTGCATGTCGGCGTACTAATGTGCCAACTTTATTATCTGTTTGAAAGTATTAAATCATTTAAATCATTTGAGAATCATTATAGGGATGTAATATCAATTCATGTCGTATGCGCTAAATATAGGAATGACAATAAACGTAGTCTTAGACAGAGGTGGGTAAAGTTAACCTGAAATTTAACTTTGTTACTCAAAAATATAACTTCATTAGTCGTATAGTTTTTTTCTTTAAAGTTTAAACCGTTAAAAGTTAATGAAATATTTTAAATGTTAAATCAGTGAAATTGTCCAGGACTCTGTTGTCAGTCAAACACGTATTAGTTCATTATGACGTAGGTAAATGAACGTAGACTAGGTTGGGTAGAGAGTGTAAGAAAACTGACATTTGTTGTGTTGTTACATCATATACAATGGGTGAGAAAGGGAATATATTAAAGGTAAGCCTACAATAGGTGTACATTTACCTTCATGAACATTAACATATTAAAATTATCCGATGATAGTAATAACTTGTACCTCGTCAAATATATTAACCAGTGGAAGCCATCAAACTGTTCGGCTCCTTGTTCGTAAAATGCTCTTAAATCACGTAATAAAAAACCCCTGAACGCAAAAACATAATGATTGTCAACTAAATAATAATCATTGTTTTTTCTGTTCGGTTTAGTTATCTCAGTAGACTTCGAATTCAAGGTTAGTCCACAAGTAGTAGGGTAGAAGCAGAAGTGGGGTGAGGAATAGAAAACGCAAAATTACTGAACCGTTTTTCTTTTATGAATAGATCAGGAATCCCTGATCCTAGTGTGAGTCTTATTTCATGACATGGCGCTTATCACCTTTAGTGAGTTCTAATGACGTAGGGACACTTTTATATAACTGTGACGACTGTTGTTTTCCAATTTCACCCTCTTTAGGCTACGCATAGCGTATCCCTCCGAGCATTTATCGTTATTTCACGCGAAAGGACCACGGATGGCCTTCTGTAATAACACATCGTGTATTCTGACGGTTTCATATAGACTTCTTGAGGTAAGACAAATTTCTGGATCAAGGGTACCGTGAGAGCAATGCTTCTAAGAATTAACGAACTTAAGTGAACGGAAGATCACAGTAAGTTAATAAAACCCTTAGTGATTTTAGAAATTAACTTATGATTTGAAAAGTTGTTAGCTTAACGATTAACGGATAAATGCGTTTCTACCCTGTATGTTTTCGATGGCATGGCAGTCGCCATCCGTTAATTTCTAAAATACAAGAAAATAAAAAAGGTATACATCGAAGTGTATTAAAAGGTTAGAAAGACTGTGTTGTAATATAACAATAAAATGTTATATTACAATATAATAATATGTTAAAAAGTTAAATTAAAATTTTTCTACGGAAGATTTACATGAATCAAAATATTAAAAAAATTGAGAAAATAGTAACTTATGTCTACACACAATTGAGGAGAAATTATGAACAATAGTATGAATTTCAAATATAATATTTTTGTAATACCGGCCATACTGGCAAAGACATGTTTTGAATCAAATAAATGTGGAATCCATGGCAAAACCAGGAAATGTGGTTGGTTTATTTAGTAACTGTAACATTACCTCACCATTCATATACAAAAATATTTACTTAAGTTTTAAAAAATTGTCAAGTAATTGATCTCATGATCCACTCTTTTCCTCAAGAACATTCAAAATTCCCTCTTACGCTCGTGCTCTACCATCTATCTCCCACTTCATGTTCCACCATCGCCGCGTCACCTACCAATCGTCAATTATCTAGCACGAAAGTGCTGCAACAGTTGAGCGCTACAAGTCACGTGAGCACTCGTTTCTGTCCCGTGCCGCTGCACGCGCTACACGTGAGTCCGGAGTCGGGGTTTCCCCGGAAATTGCTAGGTGCTTCGGTGAACTCGCAAGTCGGAACAATATCACAACAGCTGCGATAAAGCCTACTGAAACACACCTCATATGAATGTTAAAAGGGTGTAATTAATTATGAGGGAAGGCTACTATAGCGTGCTATACAGGTGGCATTTGAACTATTCGGGCCCTATTGGGGAGGTAGTAATCGATTGAAGGATCACGTGAGTGCTTCCAATTACTTCGCTTGCGTCAATATCGGTTCACGTGACCACCGAAAGCATTGTGGGTGGGGAATGAGGAAGAAGAGAGCTATAACTCAGCGTGGGGGACAATCCTTTCATAATTTGGAAAAATTGATGTTGAAAAAAAACAATAAACCGAGAAATGATATACCTCAAAACTACTGAAATGACAATTAAGACGATAGATTCTTTAAAAGTCTCATTAAGTTACATAGTTTTAGAAATGTTGGTTCTCGGAAGACGAGCAGGGATAATTACAGTAGCAGAGATGTGTGCAACAATAGTTTGACTTATTATATTTTAAAAGTTCCGTAAATACACATTTATTTTGTAATTTTTTAAAGAAGAAAACGATTCTATGTTATCAATTGTTTATGAAAAATTGTTTGTATATATAAAATTGACAAAAAATATTTCCTATTGGAAAAGTAAAAAGTTTAGAAATGAAAGACGACGTAAAAAATATTTCTTTCTTATTTGATCAGTCTTTAATGCTTCGGGAAAATGTATTATTAAAATTAAATACTTGGGAGAGAACTGAAGTTTTAATATCCTTCACAGGTTCACAGTTATATTTGCTTATGATGCCTAAATGGTTATTGATAGGTGTCAACTATGAATGACAACTTCTTGTTTACCAAAAAGAGTTCAACAAGAAAGTCCGGACAGCTTATGTCTATCTATAAACAATTAACTTAAATAAACGATAAAACGTTTTTAAAATGGAAGTGTTAAAATGCTTCAATTTAAAAGAGTACAGTAAGAAGGGAAAAATCAATCATCATAAAATTTAATGTATTACTTGTTTTTTACATTTAACAAAGGTAAAAATTGTCTTTAAATCGTAAAATTTCGAGGAATAGTTTAGATTTTAAAAGAGTTTTAACGAAATGGTATACAGGAGAGTTTTGCATTAATGTATTATTGTGACCTTAAAAATTAGAATGCTGTACGTGTTTTTAAAAACAAATAAGAAAAAGAATTTCGATTTTACAACACAGACAGATTTTCATTTACTTTCTCATATACGTAGTATACAGAATTACGTAATATGAATAATTTCTATTTGATACATTCAAATATTTGATTACTATTTCAAGAACCTTGAATATTATTTAACATGGATGAAGCAGAGGTAGAATAAAATAATAATCTGAATATTTATTTTGCTTTCAAATCTCTAAGAAGAGAGATCAATTAGTTGAATTATTGACTTTGAGCCCGTTGAAAATGTTAGTTATCGTTCATTAAACTATAGAGTTATTAAATATTGTGATTGTTCTCGTACTTATTACTTACACTTAATATATATTATACACAAAGTGTATCTCTCTCTCTCTATACATATATACATATATATATATATATATATATATATATATA